>JAUMHH010204175.1:0-13170 GCA_032359455.1 Chlamys rubida
TCTGACCTAGTAAAGAATTATATGTATACACTAGGTAATGAGTCTGACCTAGTAAAGAATTATATGTATACACTAGGTAATGAGTCTGACCTAGTAAACAGTTCTATGTATACACTAGGTAATGAGTCTGACCTAGTAAATAATTATATGTATACATTAGGTAATGGGTCTGACCTAGTAAAGAATTATATGTATACACTAAGTAATGAGTCTGACCTATCATGTATTTAGAACCAAATCCAGAAACCACCATAGCCATAAATACGCTAACACATATGAACTTTTAATCAATACTAAACAAAGCTATGTGTATTAGAAAACGTTTTATATCTGTGACCGGTATGTCATACTACATATACTTGACATCACTCCTGACGTAGTGTAGCATTCTAAGCTAGACTTTACCACTGCACGGCTGTCTCGATATACAGCAATCAATCTGACATTCCTTACATTTCGAAATCTATTGGGCGGACACAAAATAAAACCTCCGCATAGCATACATTTATAAAGCATGTCCTTGTGAATCATCAATGTACTTGAGAAGGATATTAAAGAGGAATATCCTGCTTCTGAATTATATACAATGAGTTGCTAAAACGTGCTCTGAAATAACACCTCTTTAAAAAGTCACCACAGTGATGCCAGCAACGTCATGCTGCAGTATGAACATAGAGCATGGTTAATAGAGCTCACACGATTTCCTAAACGACACGTTAACAATAGATTTACTTTATCCAATTGAAAGGAACTGTTTAAAAATTCAATTTCTTTTTTATTAATAATTTTGTTTATTCAACATTTGAAAATGTTGAAAGTTTCAGATGATTTTATGGTTTCAAGATAATTCCATGTTTTAATAGCTGCTAGAAAAAATTGTTTCTCATAATTATTCTTAATTGTGTGCATCATTATTTTATTGTGTAAGGATCTCTCCTCATGTACATAACGGTTTGCAGCACGTTTCGATGTATAATAAATCAGTTCTAGGCACACTTGGGTCAATCCGTGCAAATTCTAATTATTTTTGTTCCAAACAAATTAAACTCCCTATCATTATGCCATACCAAAAGCACATTCAAAAAGTGGACAGCTATGTGGCAGGTAAATTTGATCAAGATTATCTCTCCTTAGACTTAGTATAAGTTTTAGTTTTCGTAATGATTGCAATGTCTTTGTGAATTATATAATATGTGCTGCCCACTCTCCATCTCTATTTAATGTTACTCCGAGGTATTTATGTTGTAGATTACATATAATCACTGTTTAAGACTTGTAGTTGTAAGGGTAGATTATATAGTGTAACTATCATAATATCGGTATTGTCGGATTGATAGCCAGCTCTGGCACCGACCTGACAGCGACAGGTCTACAGTGAGTGGTTTGCCACGTGAAATGATGACTGAAGTAACGGGGATAATTCTGTACTGATTAACTACCGCTAAAGAACAGCAATCATTGATGGATATCTAATTGTTTTCTGGTTCTCCTTCTTACTGTAGCAATTCTTTGCTTCGTCATAATATCGATGTCTTAATATATCTCAATCATTTTTATATGCACACTTATACCTGAACAGCTCATAATTGTCGATGGCTTTAACGTAAACAGTCATTATTAATTGTTTTATCATTCTCTCAAGTATGTATAATGTCTCCCGAATCATTTACTCAGAGTATTATTTAAAACAATGCAAAATAACTAACTCGAAGATTATTATATGTACATGTTTATATATATTTTCATTAAAATCCGAAAATTTTACTGCAGTTCTCATTTCACAAGAGTTATAAAAAGAAACATTTGAATGCTTTAATATAAAGTGTTGAGACAATTCTCACTGAGTTAAAAAAAAATATACCAGTGAAAGGTAACAGTGACAAACGCGTTACCAGAGCCATTGAAATTGAACGGCAAAACTCATGAGTTATAGAAGCTAAATGCTTGGACAATAATAGTGAATCACTTGAACAATAAAATTGACTTGCTTAGATACTAACAGCGGAACGCTTTCACAATAAAATGGAATTGGTTGAATGACAACAGTGTTTTGCTTTAACAGCGAACGTCTTACAAAGAAAAGAATAAAACTCTAGAATAAACCATGTGAAGTTACTATACCTGAAAACATATTTCACTGTTTTTTATGTTGTCCACCTGAAAGTATATGGCTCATTTCCTGACTGCATTGGACGAGTATGCCAGAGACCCCTGTCTTGAGGATGAAAAGACAACAGCATTGCTCAAACGGCTCTTACGGGTAGACCACATAGGTATGGGATCTACAGAATGACAAGACGTTTCCCAAACGGCTCCTACGTTACATTAAACAAGAATGGGATTTCAGTATATCGGACTAAGTACTGCCTTTGTTGGAGAGGTGCATCATTAGATCATTTGTTTAATACTAAATCTATATATTGCATTGTGTTCAGTTGATAGGTCATTGTATGCAATCCTTTCATGTTTCCATGGCTGTTCAAGTATCATTTACTTTTTTATAATTCTTCAGTCATATGGCTTGTAAAAATGATAATTTTCCAATGAACGAAAGTCTTTCACAACATTACACTTCATTAACCTTTACACATGGTTTATTTCCATATTAGATGTCACCGCCAGAGTTGAGTACTCCAACTTCGCACGCTTAGTCCAGTATTTCGGCCCTATAAGGAGGAACAACTGTATTATGGTGAAACAGGTTAGTGGATAAATATCATCCTGATCTAGGGGACGTAAACAGCGGATTTTCGATAAACAAGCTGCTTTAATATAAAAAACAAAATGTCTTATAAAACGCTGGCAGAATATCAGGTCAGGAATCGGTAAGGAATTTATAAATGAGAATTGTAACATATTATGCAAATTGTATATCTGCCATAGGAATAGATAGTATGTGATTAATTGTAAAAGCATATCAAAATAAAGACAGCGAATTGATTCAACGCCATACATTCCAGATTCATAACATCGTACAGAAGTCGTCCGTATTCACCAATAAAATTCGCAAGGAAACAGTGAGGTATGTACATTTGTATGTCATCTCTAAAATAATCTATATACACAATAAGAGTCTTCATTAAAAGCTCATTCTTGTGCCTTTATCAGAGGGAAATAAGTGCTACAAAATGTAATATTGAACTATTTTTATAAGTGATGATCATGATATAATTATTTATCCAAAACATGTTCACATTCACACCGGGAAAACCCCATACGGATGTATGTTGTAGTTGGTTCGCTGGAGATATGACACGGGACACAGCCGACTCTCTCATTCTCGATCACAGCAGTGGCACTTACCTTGTCAGGTACTTACATATTTAATCTATATTCAAGCCAAAGGTTACGCTGTCTGTAGTCATAGTTACATACTTGCTATATGCGACGTTTATCATAAAGTTATTATAAAGTTATCCATCATAACGCCGAGGACACAATGCCTGGTAAAACTTGTTTATGATCCGGTGTGTTAAATTACGATATGGATATGAATTCAATGTCTATCAAACTGAATATCAGCAAGCACGTGTTGATATTTACCATGTGACTTGTTTCCTGTAGGATGAGCCAGACCTCTCCCGGGTGTTTCGTTGTTTCTGTGACGTCAGGAGGCTCATTGTTTCATATCGCTATTGAGGTGAGAAACTAATGCGAACAAATCGTGACTTAAAACCCTATGTTAGATAAAAGTATGTAACAGATTGAAAGGAGACATATTACCCACATTTGTAAAGGCCAAGTATTGGCCGTTAGTCCGAGCACTGACTCTCACCCACCAAACGATTTTTTTAGTTTAGTTTTCGATCATGATGAAGAGCATAAAACTTGTCCATAATCTTCATCATCCTGCCTCGTCGGAAACTCTGTGTTGTAATTTATTCAGTCAGCATTCGACATCTATCAAAGAAGCCATGATCTGAACAGCGAAATGAGAAATGTAAACACTGTAGGCTGGGGATGCAGGGATATTACTTTCGTGTTAAGGATATTGCACGATCAAGAAATCGAGAGAGCGTCCCTCATACAGTTTAGTAGTAAGCCTTCCCTGTTGATCATGTTGTAAGTAAAGATCGAGAGAGCGTCCCTCATACAGTTTAGTAGTAAGCCTTCCCTGTTGATCATGTTGTAAGTAAAGATGGAGGAGAGCGGCTGAAGCTGAGGAGTCTTCAGTGTCCTTGATTTCAAGCGCAGAAGGGTATATATGATCGCCGTGGTCAATAACGTTCTTGTTAATTCGACAGCACATCGACGAGATAAGCTTTGTTCAACAATAAATGTATATTGCCGTTTGCCTTTCATGGAATAAAAGTTGAGTTTACAGTGTCATAATACGATTGTTACCCTGATTTAATGGTACTAGGATCGGTAGTGAGAAGTTTGGACAATGACTTGGTTGAGGAACTAGAAGAGCCAGGAATAAAACATTGTCAATAAGGATGCCTGCGATAATTTTGAATCCATTGCGAACGTGGCAGGTCCGTATCCTTATCGCTAGTTTGTATTCGGAAAAATTAGAAGACACCAGCATGATTAGCTAGTATTTCGTTTTTAGAAAAATTGAAAAATGTATAGGTACGGTTTCCATGGTTACCCCATATAGTCTTGTTGTATCGAAGACAAGAATCATGTGACCTTCTGCGATTGTCTTTAGTCCGTCTCCGTCCGTCGACCGTCGTCCATCAGTAAACATTCACATTATGACTCGAAAACCAATTAATCAATTTCAAGAAGTTTGCAAGAAGCTTTCATGGTTCAAAGTAAACAATGGTAATTAATAAGGATAACCCTATGGACGCCTGGGGGCGGGACTGAAATGGGTCAATTTGGCTAATATTTGAACAATCTTCTTCAGACTCGGATATGCAATAATAATTCAAACTTTTCATTGATTAAATGGTCATAAGGTGCTAAATTGTGACTTGTATCTTAACGGCTAGATTTCCGTTAGGTCAATCCCAATCATTACTTTGTCTGTGAATTAATAGTTAATTGTACTATGTCACAACAACAAAGAATAGTTGAACAGCTCAGCCTTATGGGTCTCTTGTTATTTTACATATAGTATACACTTTGTACACTAATTTCACTTATGTGAATGTGTTAGCCGTTACATACCTATGTGAACTTTGACCTTTGATAACTATGTTTGTTCTGAAAGGCTGATGTCCCCACCGCCTTACGAAGCGACCCCTACAACGCCAACTTACGACTGCACGGCCTGGTGTACCCGAGCCTGGTTGAGGCAGCTCAGTCCTTAAAGACTCGAATATTAGAAACGGAGGATGGACTGGAAATCATGTGTAGGAAATGCTGCCCCAACCTCGCAATCAACGCGATCATAGCCGGTTACCGGAAGTCAACTAAACGCCGCTGATGATATCTGATCAACAATTTTTCGAGTACCAGACCTAATTTAAACGGCGGCTGTGGTATTCAAACAGCATCCAACATCCCATTACCAAAGTCTTCTAAACAACAATGATGATAACGAAGCAAAGTCGTGTCGGATTGCTTAAGCCCACTTAATTGGCACTTGTGCTTATATCTAACGCATGGTTAGGACATGGTGTTGCTGTACTTCAACTCCTGCAGTCGTTTTTGGTAGTATTGGGAAATCATTACTGATAATGTGCTGGACGTACACTTCCTAAAACAACACGGCTGATAGCTAGTTTCTATTTAAACATTGCATACAAGGCTTGTCGCAAATCAGTCATTGAGCAGTGTATTTATGTGTAATAAATACTGCTCACCGATTTGAATCGTTTGAATAACCTTTCGCTGTCGGTATGAAATGTTCAATGATATAACCCCAATATTTCTCGTTGACTTTACCATGTTTACGGTAAACGTTCATATAAGTTTGGACATAACTACAATCCGTCCTGCTTCTGAGCTACTGAAAAAGTGCCATCGCCAAATTATTGCCCATTGGGGAGAAAACCACGGACGTTGTGATATGAATCTGTATACTCACAATGAAATCGAATCACCCATTTGGGTAATCAACAACGAAACCCCATTTCATTTATCCCTCTTATTTGTTTTCCAAAATTTTTGAGATTAATAAAATGTTATTTAAACGATTTCCTCAAAATACACCCATTATTCCAAGGAGAATAGGAATTATTTCATTTGGAAGTGGCCAATACTGGTAGTAATACCAAAACATAGGCCGATAGCGGCGTCACGGGGCGAGACCGGTGTTGGATTTCTACCTCCAAGATTGTGAGCCTTCTGGTATCCAACTATAAAATTTGGGGTGAGTTCTGATGCATTTTAAGGTCATTCTGAGGTCATCTTGATGTTGCCTTATAGTACATGGTGCCACTGACGATTCGTCTTATGCTTCGAAAATGTATGGGGTCCGGTTTCCTCCCCTGCGCGCTAACATCCGGGTCAACAAGAGTGATTGATATAAGTTGAAATAACTTGTTTCATAATTGTTGTAAAATAAATAAGGATTCCAGCATTGTGTCATGCTCAATCAGTCAATGTATTGCATTTGATATATAAAATAAACTATGATTTGTCTAAATTAAATGTTACATATATTATACACGCATGGTCTCTTATTTTTTTTTATTTAAGTTGTGTCGCTGTTGACTGTTTCAATATGCATTTTGAGTCACTTGTGGTATAATTATAAAGAAAAATATATATTACGTAAATCTACTATGTAAACAATAGATGCCAGAAGTCATGTAAATATATAACCGAATAATGTTCATTTGCCTAGTTTTCCGAGATTTTTCTATGTAACTTCAACTTTGTTTATATCAATTTGTTTACCTTATTGGCATGTAAAATTTGATTTCTAAGACTTAGACCTTTCACTTGCATCATGGGGCACTAGGTCATTCCCTATGATATTGCTTCATAATAGTTTACCTTTACATATATCGAAATTATCAGCTAGTTTTTATATAAATCAGGTCAATGTTTTGTTATAATTATGACAGGTTTGAATATACGTGTCAAATTAAGAAATAAGATACAAAAATAATACTCCGAAAACAATAAAATAGTACAAGTACGCTAATCCACTATCAAAATATATATAAAATACCAGCTATAAAAATACTTCACCTGCAAACTACACGCACACTCCACTCTTATTTTCAGTGGTATCTCAATGATATAATACAAATAACCTAGACAGGATATGATTCATGTCCTTCAGGGAGCAATTAGAGATTGAACGGCGGTTTTTTTTTATTTTCATGCCGGTATGAACGCAAATCGGTTACATCCATATTGCTAGGGCTTCATATTTAATATGGAGGTAATTAATTTGCGTTCATACCGGCATGGAAATTAAAAAAAACGCCGTTCAATCCTTATATTTACATTTTTACTATAGAACAATTGTTTAACCTTATTCATTTTGTAAATGTGTCGTCCTTTAAACGACATTGGCGGAACAGCCCTATTTAAATAAATTTGGCGCCAATAATTGACCGTAGTCATTTGAGCGTATGACGCAGGGGCATTTTCCATTTAATCCGAAGCGAAGCGACAAGACTCTCATTGAACAAGGTTAATTTATGACGTCATAAGTAAACCCCGTGTTACGTCACGAGAGTTTTCGCTTTCATACTCAAATGAAATGCATTTCTGCTGGTAATGTTCATACAGTGGGTTGCAGCGCAAATGTAAATATTATAAGCTAATGACTGTCATTCATTAACAATGCTCAATGTATGTATATAGAAACACGCCTTATGTACACACAGAGTGCAACAGGCGGATGTTTCCTCAATACACTTGACAACAGGAAATACATAAGTGGATTCTTGCACAAAATGATGTCTTAACGGTTGTACTTTAGATTGTCTATTCAGTGGACATTGTACTGTTCCACCCTATGTTGTGGCTGGTCACGATTACTAATGTAAGTGGTTGTAGTCGTACAGCTTGGTCTGGCTGGCACGAAATCGGACCGTGAAACACGGGTCAATTTCAATTATTTATTATCTCGGCTCGTGCTCTAAGATGGGCACATGCGTATTATTACTAATGATAATCACTGTATAAAGTTCAACTTGCGTCGGCTCACTAATTTTATTGAGAAATAAGGTGACTGTTGAACATATCTTATCCCGTATTTACCAGTTAAGGAATCCAGGTAAACGTTACATAACTGGTGCCAGTGGTGAGAATTAGCTGTACTAAAAACTGAATGTTAAAATAAAATGTCGGCAGTAGATAAAGAGTACGAATTTCATATTTCAAAGAGGCCTAAAGTATGAACACTTAATCGTGCCATTTTGGGAAACATCCAAACATATCGTTTGAACAAAATAAAATGTTGGTGCTCCGGATGACAATTGGAAACTTACTTGACATTATTGATCACGTGGCACATATTCGACTTTAAGCCTGTTCGTATGGTCCAGCTGCATACTTAGTAACTGGCGATCAAAATAGTATCTCTAATGCAGAGCTACTAAAGCTTCTCACGAAGAGTCGAAAGTATCGAGATTCATACTATCAATTGAAATAGGAACTTAAAGATAATGATTGGCTGGAGAAAACTACGCCAAACAATTGGCAAAACGAGAGCATGCTGACTTAAATTCACTTTCAGGGTGTGTTGAATCCTTCATGTCCGTCATTCAAAAAGAATAAGTAGCTTGCACTACAAACTGAAGACAAAACTAACAGCCCATGTCCGACTCTTGATTCCAAATCACACTCTACGAACTGCAACGTCGCTGTATTAGTAGACAAAGCACCTCTTACCCTAATCGTTGTCTGCAAACACTATTGCATTTTCTGCTTCTTAAAAGGAAATAGTTTTTTTAATACCAAGGATCCGGATATCCCCTACCCATATATTTTCACCACGCGTCTGCATTACAATAACAATTAATGACAATCGGACGTAGCACAGATTTTACCAAATCCAAGCTTTTATACATACGTGGCTAGTTTGATATACGCTTATGCTTACTTATGCTCGCTTTTTACTAATGAACTGACTCTATAATATATTTAACCTAAATACGCACAAGAAGTTCCGGGAAAACTCAGTGGAAAAACGGCCCCGTCAGAAGAACAGGACAACATCGCCATTTTGGACCAATTCCGTGTGAAGGACAGACTGGTATAGTGCTCGAAAAACACCATAATTCGTTCAGCCGATACTGTGAGTAGAGACATACCCACCCCACACCATTCATACTCAAAATTCAAATTCCTGTGAGTCCTGTCTGCAATGCCGTTGAAACTGACAACAGTTCCCGCGCCTTTGCCGCCATATTGTTTTTGACTCAAAAGTTGAATGGTGGTCACCTCTTACTCTCAGCTGCACCTGCCCATACACATTAGCACCACATTTTATCTTATAATTTTATCGTCACTTAGTTTTAGAACTTTTAGCTAGGGTTTTAGTACCTGTCTCACAACTTACACGTTTCTTTTTAGTCGAGCATACCTATCTACCCCCCCCCCCCCACTTCTCCACAGAAGGGGGTCAGCCACGTATAGTATCTATAGTATGACACTGTGGTAGCCTTTTAATCTTATTAGTCACATAGGCTAGACCACTTAGTCAGTACTGTTATCCTTTTAGACTTAGTTACATAATTTTAGTGTATTTTAGTGTAATTTTTAGTTTGCTTAATTACCTGTAGTCTCTCTTAGTTTTATTCTCATTTTATAACTTTTAACTATTAATTACTTGTGCATGTCCTACCAACTGTTTTGTTAACCGTTCTTACTCGTTGTATATATATATCCATTGTACACCCATACGTCTCTGAGATTGATCCTACCTAAATTAACTAACATTATGCCTGGCCCGTACCCACCAGCGATCACTGCCCCAGAAGCAGCAGCTGTAACCCCTGGAAGGTATGTCACTCAATACCGCAGAAGTCAAAGATTTTCGCGACCCCCGCCACCACTTCGAATATCCCCCAATACAGACCCAGAAGAGCAGGGCAAGAGTACGAAAACATATACCCTCGATGCGAAAAAGGCAATACGCAAGAAACTCGGAGGCTGCGATAAGCCCGAAATCAGGTTTCAACTAAAGGATAGAAACCATGTATACCAGATGAGCTCCGGCATTTTTGAACTCTACAAGAAAGTAGCCATCTCATACTTAGAAGATATGTAGCACGACACATCATACCCCCACCTCATCAAAATCGCACACAGGACGGATAAAAATCGTGGAGCTACTGTGGAAACCAAGATTTTGGCGTCAACGAAGACGAAAGGCCGACCCAAACTACAGTTTTGCTTGATGCTTTACTACACCTCTTCCAGCTTCATGATCAACGGTAAGAATGCCTTCTTGTTCTACGAGGACCATCGCCAGATTATCAAGGTAATAAATCAATGTCCGGATATCACCAGCCTGGATGGAATGCTAAAACAACACATCTTGAGTGAGCTAGATAAGATCGCAGCACACAAGGCCCAGAAGTCGACCCCACGACCCAACACGACGCTCAACAACCAGCAGGCCATTACCCAAGGTCCGATCTCACCGGTCTCTCCGAATACGGAAGTAGCTAATCTTCAATCGAGGATAAATGAAGAAATTGAGAATGGTACCCTCTGCACTCTCTGCAAGAACAACACGGACGAGGACACGATTGAATGCGAGAAATGCGGCCTCTGGATCCATTACTACTGTGATGGCCGCACCATTGACTACTACAATGATCACAGGAATAATGTAAACAGATCCCATACTTGCGCCAGATACAGAAAACATGAGTATCCAACGACCTGCCGATATTTGCGAGGACTATACATCAACCCCGAATGACAACACAACAGATATATCCAACACCCACCTACCAGATACGAAGACCAACAGCGCTGCAGCCTTACCAACAGTGATCTACTGGAACGAGACAGGGAAGAAACGCTGGTTAAATCGGTGCACTTAACAACCTCCACACTTGAACGGGACACAGAAGAAACACTGGTTAAATATGTGCACTCAACAACCCCCACAGTCAATGCTTTAATCAGTATAGAGACTGAAGGTAGAGACGTCATAATCCGGCCAGATGAGGAGGAGACGTCAAGGAAACTGACGCATATTGAGACTGGAGCTACTCCAAACCAGGGAGGGCCCAACCCCCCAAATGACACCCCTCAGAATATGTATACTGACAACAGAGATAAGGAAACTCCACTCCCTTCCACCATTCATCAACAGAAATAAACTGTAACGGGCTCCTCTAGAGGCAGACCTAGAAAGAAAGAATTCATCCTCGACGAAAAGAACAAACAACTCGCAGCCTGTAAAGCTGAAATCATCCGCCTGGAGGATCGTAACATAGAGCAGGAGCGTACCATCAAGAATCTTCAACTTCAGATTCTCTCCAAGCAAACCGACGCCCCAGCTTCCCCAATATCAGATTTCAGACCGGCTCCAACATTAATTGCCCACCCACCATACGAACAAGAGCTCATCAAGATACGGATGGAGATTCTCGAGATGAAATTGAAACATGTAGATCTAGAAAAGAAAATGCAGAACTACGAGCAAGCACCATCTCCACCTGGGATAACACACCTAGACCAAATAGACGTCGCGAACCGCCAAAGGGATTCGAATAATTTTTTGTGCCATGGCCACAAGAGCAACTCATCCCGACCCCCACAAACATGCGACGGGGAGGAAGCGAAGACTCAACGCCGAAAACGCTCCACCGAAAAACGTCAGGACAAAATACCCCAGGAATGCTCAACCTCAGACTCAACCTACTCCATTCGTAAGACAACAGCCCGCCCAATCTCTACATGCCATTCAGGATACAAACTTAAACCCACCGCTACCACAATTACCACCGCAGGAGAGAACTCTACCAATGTACACAGGGACAACTCCATGGTTACCAACCTCACAACCGAACCATATTTTAATCCATTACAACAAGAATCAGATCGACAGTCTACCCTATCCAAACATATATTGTCAAACGCCATCGCTGATAAGGGGACCCCACACGGAGAGAGACCACACATGGTACAACGACCGCACATGGTACAACGACCGCACATGGTACAACGACTGTCGGTACTCTAAATTGCCAAAATATCCGGAACAACAGCCTATATGTGCAGAAAACATTGGATGAAGTCAGCGTGCTGTGTATCAAGGAACACTGGCTTTTTAACTTTGAAAAAGAAATCTTCACTCAACTCTTCCCTAATCATAGATGTCACATCAAATGTACAGACGATGAGAACCCTATATCGCCTAAGGAAAGAATCAGAGGCTATGGGGGCGTAGCCATACTGTGGGACAGCAATATCGACCACCTTTGTAAGGTCTTGCCAGATGGAGGAACCAGAATAGGAGCCATCAGTCTTCAATTCAACGACTCTAAGCTGTGCGTTATCTCCGTCTACTTACCATGCAGGGGGAAATCGGATTCAGAAGCGTGTCTTAGAGAAATCTTGGACGAACTACAGGAAATATTAAGCAAATATGGTGGAACACACAGGATCCTACTATGTGGCGACCTTAACAGCTCGATCAACCGAAACCCACCTAATTTGCACGATATACTACTGAAGAAGTCCCTTGAAGATAACAGCCTCCTACTCGACAACTACCCTTCGGCGCCCACTTTGTTCCATCACGACGGCATCCACTCAGCGCAGATTGACTACATATTAGGGGATAACATCAACGTTCAAAACGTGATTATCCACGACCACAACGCACTAAACGTCTCAGATCACACTTTAGTAACAGCGGTTGTCGGAACTGATATCCCTAAGAAACAAAGCCAATCAGGAACCTCAACAATCATTCCGTCAATGCCAAACTGGAAACGCTGTGATACGGAGATCTACTTAAACCACGTCCAAAAACATCTTGACATCAATAAAGCAGCAGAGGCGATAAACTCCAGGTTTGACACCACTTCCTGCATTCTCCATCTCACCGAAGTTCTACAGAAGGCCACAACTCTCTCCATTGGCAAAACAGCAGCTAAACCGAGGAACAAAAGGAAACTGCCATGGGATGAATATATCGCAGACGCCTGTAAATGCTCGAAAGCTGCCCACTGGGAATGGAAACAACTAGGAAAGCTAGGCAGATCCATAGAACAAGAAAAGGGAACTTCGCAGGACTGTGAGGATCTTCCATGCAAAGGAAAGGGGTCAGTTATACCAGGACATCAT
>JAUMHH010204186.1:0-13170 GCA_032359455.1 Chlamys rubida
CTCACACAAACCAATGACGTAACAATCAATACCTGCTCACAAGAGAAGATAACTCTGCAATACGCAAAGGCGGAATAAACAAACTGTGGACCGATACAAAAAATGTCATATCGATGTCAACACATTAATTGCATACGTGTATAAGACAAGTTGTGCGGTATGCAATGGATGTGTATGCACCATCAATAAATACAAGTGTCAAGGTCAAAATAGGACAGAGCACGGGATCATACATCGTCAGTTTGATGGGATTATAGCATCCGGTGTTAATTGTTGCTTGGTTGTGAAAGTCAGTTGTTGGGTTATTTCCGAAAATAAGCAACAATACGAGCTTTTCCTATGGTTGTTTCATTTGTTTTTCGGCTTCCACGTTTTCTGCTTTTTCGTATTAACTGTGTCTTCTGTGTTGGTGGTTTCGCATCATTTTGATCATTTATATTTCACGACTTTTCAGTGTGTTTTTCAAAAAAACAACTTGTTATTTTCAATATTTGTCAGATTCGTTGTGGTATTTCACAGTGTTTGGTAGTAACATTATAAGCATCGATTTGAGTGTTGATAACCTTTTCGTCTTTTGACCTAGTTTAAAAGATTGCTAAGGCAGATTTGTCCAAAGTCGGCTGTTTCAAGGTAAAGCAACGCCCAATACATGTTTGCTTACCAATTGATTAACCACTGTGGATTTACATAGCTGATTTGTGCGGGAGTTGATTGGCAGTGGGATATTATTGTCACATCAACTATGAGGAACATGTAATATTGTTCGCGGCAGGGGTAATATAATATTAAAAATATATATAATGCTTCGTAACAGAAAACGCTATGCGTGACATGTACAGGAATCCAAGCAGCTCAGACCTGTATACCCAGGGTGAGGTACGCCGTTCCAGGGGGGCTTTGTTGGGGCACAAGGAAGGGAGCCAATTAGGACATGTAGTAGGATTTTAGTCTGATGAGGTTATTTAGGGTTTCTCACATGTATCGGAGTTAGATAGTACAATAGATAGTGTTATGTAGACGGAAGTGATCAGCTGAGGGGTAAATACCTGCAAAACACCCGCTGTTTCAAGACATGTCATTATGATCATTTCGATGCACAAGGGCAGTCTAAAATATAGACGGGAATAGAAAATAATCGGTGACAGGGAACGACAGAAACAAAGGGAATGTCATCAGGAAATCTCACAAACCCGAAACGGAACCAGGTGCTCTGTAAGGGTATGCGTTTCCTGCACCACATTATACTTATTCTGTAATAAAATGTATTGTTAACATATATTTAAGATTTAAGTTCCATTATACGATGTATGTCCGACAGGTAGTTCAACCTTTGCCACCAATAGGCAACGGGGGATCATAGACGTCGTTGCACCTCCCACGCATGTAGTTTATGTAGATCGTAAACAAAATATCCGCCTTTCATCTGACACTATGGAGTGTTACCTGTAAATAGTAACCTTTAATAACGGTTGGTAGGTTAGGCTATCGAGGTTGGCAGTAAACACACAGTAAATTATACTACAGAAAAAGAGACAATTTAAAACAATTCACATCAACAGATAAGTGTGTACGTAGTGCATACATCGCATGCTGGGACAAAGATTTATTATACGGCATTAAAGATTGATATCAAACGTTATTATGACGGAGTGACGTCATCATGAATCATATAAATTATATTGATGATATAACCATACGGATCACGTGAACAAGAAGAAAGAATACTGGCCAATAATAAAATAATCTCTACGTTTGTTATCATTCAATTTAAAATAACATTTAAAAGTATTTTTTCGTGTTCTTTAATCCTTTTATTTTCGTCAAATATTTGCCAGTTATTACATGCTATCCTCTGTACAGTATATACTTGTTAACCATCATTTTTAACATTGATACTGATCAAAATGAAACAAATTTTTAAGAGATTTGATATACGAAAAATGATTTGTAAACAGCGTGATAATTGCATGAATGGTACAAATATGTATGACCTCACTGCTAAATACCAATATGTGTCATGTGAGATATTCCTATCTTTAAGTGTGTTGATACTGATAAGACCCGGCTCTTTGTATAACGGAACCATTGTAGGTATCTACAAACGAATCATTTCATCATGGAAGATAAATGGTTTTTCATATCAAAATTACTGAAAGGGACTTGAACAAAACAGATTACTGGTTGCTCAGATACGATGTACGGAGATGAAATGTTTGATCCTCTAGGGTTACTGTGACAGTTGCAATTCCTCCATTAGAATATATTCAACAACACAGACACCTCACGTTACTTGGAGCCTTGCAAATCCGGTCGTCTTAATTTCCAGCAAGAGAGGCTTCGTTGTAACCCGGCCCGACATTAACACGGCTGTATAACTAGGGCCGTTTTGTACAGGAACATTTCAATATGTCCCTAAATGATGTCTGGTCAGTGGGACAACTGTATTAGTGTTGGATAAATTAATGATGCTCTACAGTGATATATTCTTATTTTGACATGTGTACATACTAGAAGTATTGTTCTAATGTCACCTTCTCCAAACAATTCAAAAGAATTTCACATTTCATTGAAACAAATTATTTTCATTTTTATAGCCTTGCGACTGAAAATATATTCATAAAAGTCAACAGTATATTACAGTCTTTTAAAAAAAAGTAGTTTATTAAAAATTAAATAGTCCGTTAATGTACATATTAACTACTACATAAAGCTGACAATGTGTCATTACCTATAAGTATGTTCCCCACTCAACTCAATATTAAAGTACTAATAGTTAATATGGACCGGGATAAATTGGATCCACGCTCACTTCAAGTGTCTCAGAAAACAAAATTATATAGTAAGAAATCTTAATTTGATATGCATGAATGTTAAGATGTATCTATTTTTGCTGGAACAATGACCATAAATTTAGATAATACTTAACACCACTAGAAATATAGAACAAATGTAGGCAAGTACAAAGCATCATTACAATTCGTTTGATAGGGTATATCTGTAACATATATAATGATGTGGACTATCTTATATTTTCATTACATAATTATATATGTCTACTGTACAGATACGTGTTGTCTGACTGCTTCAGAACAATACTATTTATAATATTATATCTGCAAATCCTTTGAATACTTAAGGAATGACCATGGTTATTTGGGTGGTAATACAGTACATACATGTACAGAAAGTAAATGAGTGCACTTCAAAATGACACAGCACATTTTAGTTCATAATTAATGCATATATATTAATTTATAATAAATACTGCAGATATTTTAACATAACTTCACATTTCATGTTTGAGCAACTTCAACCACCCAACAGTTTGAATTACAAATGGTGCGCTAAACATTGCGATAAACAAGGTCATTATTTTCTGAGAAATCGTCTTACTTTGGGATATACGATATCAACTGATAAAGTCCATCACTGGGAAAATTGCCAAAACTAATGTATGATACTACTAGGGGCCCGAATTAATGGTGTATATGCTAAAGGAAAGGTTGATGTAATTAGCTTTCAGAACTACTAATAGTTAATTAATCGAACCGATTTCTACTAATTTATTGAAACTTTTCAGATTATTATATAATTTTTCATGCAAAACTCAAGATAGTTGACATAAGCACATGTTCCTTGTATGAAATCTATATAACTTTACTAATTACAATGAATATTAACTTTGGGCTTAAATAACTTCCAAATAAGTTCCAAATTGAAGCTATTGTGCTTTGTTGCAGCTGAATCGTTCCTGTTGCATTCATCTGTCCATGTGTGATTATGGTAAATGTTATGTCCTATTCACTAATTAATATTGCTTTAATTCATTCTTACAGACTGTATGGACGACCTATGGAAGAACGGAAAAATATCTCTGGCCATGATATCAGTGTCTTCAAATAATGCTGACAAGGCACAAATCTCACCTGATGGTAAGTACATGGACGATTTCCGGAAAAAGAACTCATACTTCTTCCAATTAGTCTGCATCATTTCATTGATCTTTGATTAAAGTTTTCTGTAAATAAGATCAAGAAGATGTAGATATTTCGTGGATTGTACAGAAAACAAACATGACAACTATTCATTTACATTTTTGAAGACATCAATTGTCTATAATACTGGTGACAGTTCTACTTCATTGTATTTTATAATGTTTTAATGTAGCATTGGTCTCATGAATTCTTCACGGGAAACGTACATTTGTTCGAGTATGGGATCAGTTGCTCTGTACATTCAAATTGGAAACGTGCTATGAATGTAAATTAACTCAATTGTTTCCCTTCATCTTAACACTCAAATCTAAGAGTTTCAAATCAAACCTGTGTGACAACTCAATGCCAATACCCAGCTAATCATGACGTCATGCGTTAGAGATTTGAGAATGCTATTATGATGCAATAGGAAGAACGGAAATATCACATGTACGCTTATCTCAAGTGCTAGAGTTGGATACTGGGTGTAAATATGTCTGCATGACATAACTCTGTGAAAATACATCCAGTGCGATCAGGTGCATTTTTCTTTAATGTCTCCTAAAGCAAGGACATCCTACGAATTTAAAGATTTTTTTAAACACATTTTCTGTTATTTACGTGTTATATTATAATCATAACATCATAAACACATAGTTAAGCGAATGTATTTTTCTCTTAAATCTCCATTTGTATGGGTTTTTATCGTTTTATTGACTGTCCGGCTGACAAATACACAACTGGTTATCATGTTCCTTTGTTACCCAACAGAACAAGGATGGTGCGGTGACAACACAACTACCAACAACAGAATTGAAATAATCTTTGCTGAACCGACCGTCGTGCATCAGATCCAGATAATGAACAGTGTTGGTAAAGGCAACGTTAGACAAATACAGCTCCTGACAACGTTTGATCACCATTCCGCCTGGGACCAACTCGTACCTACCTTTGTAAGATGGTTAAGGATAGTTTGGTGATACATTGTAATTACCAAAGCGAAATAAACGCATGTATATTGTACAGCATTTGATGTATAATACAGGTAAAAGTAAGACATCTGTTACAAAAAGCATATCGACAATTTAAGGATGACTTATAAATCTAGTGTCGGCGTATTTGTATTTTTACGTATTAATGTGCTAACATGAGGACCAAATATAAACATCTATATCATACGAATACTTAAGAAGAAGGTTGTAACTGTAGTAATATTAAGTAGTGAACATAAAAGTGTTTAAAAACAACCCAAAACCTTTGGGAGAGGACTCAATATTGAAATAAACACTCAGAAAATTGAGGTCATGTATGCAGTATACAACAATTTAAATTCAGAACCACTCCTTTTGGAACATGTTTAGGTAAAATAAAAGCATATTTTTATTGAACACGAGTGGTGAAACGGCGTACATATCAATACAAATTTGGTTATCGTGAAAAAGTGAAACGGTTACACATTTTTTCAACGTGGTAGACCATTAATAGCGATAAGTTTTGAATATGTAGTATTAATCACTAAACCTCATGTGTATAACAGCCAAACTTATTGATTTTTACCAATCACACGAAGGGAAATAAAACGTCGTGCCACTATTTAGCGCTCGAGTTCCCCGAGTCATATTTCCCTTTTACGAAGCATATCTAGAAAAAAGGGTAAGAGCTACAAGATACCAATTTCCGAGTGACTCAAGCTAATAACAACAATGGCGCGTCACTCTTATAATTTTTACCAATGTGCTTTATTATTCTATTTCGCTATAACAAAATATGTATTGCTCTAGTGGTAGGGAAATATTCATGTTTGTTTCTTCTCGATTAATCATGTTTCACTCGAACTTCGCCCTCGTATAACATGATTAATCTCGGAGAAGCAAAGAAACGTGGTTCCTTATCACAAGGGTAATTCATCTTTAATATATCACATGGACTCCAACTTCATCAAACTCACGAAATACATAACACCATATTGCACTTAAAAAGGTAAATATCTAAAAGCATACAACACACATGTATTAAGTTCATGGAGCTGGTATAGTAACATATTAAACCATTTAAGTAGAAATACCATTATTCCCAATCGATTCTGATTTTAAAATGATTTTATCTACAGAAATATTCTAATCTATTAATGTTTCGTTTTCTTTTATCAGGATACACAGCTTAATAACCATTCAGCATCTATTATTGATGCAGGAGGCAGTAATCTTATCAAGATGAGGATAAACATACTATCTTTCGACCACAGTCCATGTATGCGGCTGAAACTTAGTGGATGCTCCCCTAAAGGTACAAATACTGTTGTACTGTTAATGGAAAAATAACATACTTTCGCATGTTTGCTCCGTAGAACCCCACCAAATATATAAGAAGTAGTTATAATTTAATTTTAAAAGCGGTATTTTCTTTTAACTCATTCACCCCTGAAGACACATTTGGACTCTTCCAATTCAAACGTTGGAACAGTTCATTGTAAAATTTGAGAAGTGAATGCGTTAATGGACAGTTGGCGCTTTTATTTAACCAAACACCGACATTGAAACATGATATGTAGAAAGCAATTCCGGTTAATATATCATTGTCACTTTTGGTGCGTGTTTTAGGTTACACACATATAATTTGAAGTTTACAAAGAGGGGATGACCAAAATAACATCAGAAAAGTTCTAGAAAATAGTTATATACATATCTAATGTGTGAACAGAAACAAGCTGAATAAATGTCACGACATACCCTTCTGTCGACCTTCTTTAATTATATCTATTGTTCACTTTTTTATCGTAAAGGAAAACGACATCTTTAACCTATTTCGTTGGACATAATATAGTTGTCATGTGATATTAATGAAATCAAATCAATGTTTGTAGGAAATGGAAATGAAAAAAAATATCCACTATACACGTACAACAATTGACTGCGTTGTCACCTTATATCATTGAAGAAGATATTCTACTTGTCAGACTAAGAGGATGCAATTTGTATTTGTGTGCGATTCGACAGGCTGAGTGGAAAGAAGTATATATAAATGAGAGATCACCTTCCTAAAACTGAAGCTAAAATAAAGATTAAAAATGTGTTTGAATATCTAAATTCGAATAATTTAAGTTTTCAGTTTGATGTCTTAACATATCAATACTCTGATGTTATCTTATGTTTTACTAAAAAGAAGTAAGTTTTATGTTATTTTTGTTTGTCCAGATATCTGCCCTGCCTGTCAAAATGGAGGACAATGTTTACAGAACGCAGTATGTAAATGTCCGTATGGCTTCAATGGTCATCTCTGTGAAACGGAAACGAGTAAGTATTTGAACCCTCTGTAATGATGTTCTCGTAGTTATCTTTTTCTTTAGTAATGTGATATAAAAAATCAGCATTTATGCTGCAAATGGCGTCCTTTGATTATAACTTGTTAGAAATAACTTTTGAATGGTATCTTTGCACTAGATTTATGGTGTCTTTTTATGTTTTACCTCAGGTAAACCACCTGCAAACGGTATGTATCACTACTCATACATTTATTTCACTGAGTTGCATGTAACATTGAATCTATCTCCGAGAAACAACCTTGATAACTGAACATATCTTCCACCAAATATAACTTATTTATTACGAGCGAAGAGGACTGGATATGTCAATTTAATTGGTTATTTAGTCTTTATTTTGTTAAAAAAATATCTTCTAATTTCGGAAATTCGTCATTACTCCATAACTCTATGTCCCTTACTGCAGCGGTCAAGCATATATCGATAATAAAATCATATGCCCATTGCTGGGGCCTGAACAGTAACAAAGGGTCGAGTTAAGAGACAAGTCAATATCTAAACAAGATGAATAAAGCTATTGATCGGTGATGAACCGTCATCATGGTTTTTAGAAATATTGTGATAGAACCTGCCAAGTTTTATAAACAAACTTGCAAATCTGATACAGTATTTGACCAAGTGTCTGGTTGATATTATAGCGTGCATGGCTAGGCAAGGGTTAGGTGATAACACATTGTCGTCGGATCATCTACGAGTGTCCTCGTCTGCCAAAAACCAAACCAAGGATATGGGGAGGCTGAACTACTGCTGCAAAGGTAAGAATGTGTGTGGTCAAGATGTAACATCCAAATCATGTTAAGAAAACGTTACAAATTTACATACATCGCACGATACATAAAACTAAATTTCAAAATTAAAAATGATTTGAAATCTTAATTTTCGATAGTAGTATATAGTTTGCTTTCATCTAAAATACATAATCTCAATGTTAATAACAGATAGCGATATTGATAACTAGAACGTCTAGACGATGTAACCTATTGACAGGTGATGTTATCGGCGGCTGGTGCCCGGCTCACGCTGATCTCACTCCTTGGTACGAGGTCATGTTTCCATCACCTGTGGCCTTTGGTGGACTTGAGATCCAGCCTCCGTCTATGCTGGGAGTCCGCAACCCACCGGCCTTCTTCATGAAGAGCTTTCGTCTGGAGATTATCTTATCAGAAGATTCTCTTAAGCAGTGGAGAGTTGTAGCATCAGTATGTATTTCATTTTGAAAAAGAAAGAACATAAAAACCGAGGCTGTAATTTATGAATGTGATTGATATGTGTCCTTACTCCTGTACTTATTTCATGGGTTCACAGGTAGTTATCAAGAATACTAATTCATATCGGAATATTGTGCTGTCGTTGATTATGTTTTCATAGAGGTACACTTATATGGATGGAATGTTGAATACAGGGTATAGTCATAAAGGATTTTAAACAGAAAAAAAGTGTTTTGCAAGTTGCGAAAGCAATATTTACATATAATACATGCTAAAGTGATATGCAATGAGGAAATTGGCATTTGCTAAAATACACATGGTAAAATGTCATCCCCAGAAAAAACCAAAATACTAAGAATACAAAACTGTCGTAAGAAAAGGTCATTTAAGTTTATAAAAGTGAACTTTAAAATAATGAATTAAAGCTTAAGGTGTAAAGTCTCTAAATATGCTTACCTCTGTTACAGACGATTGACGCAATATCCAACAGTACCATCCGCAAGTCCTGGTTGAGTGTTAACCCCCACGTTGCCATAGATGCCCTGAGGATATACCCTCTCACCAGTGAGATATATCCCTGCTTCCGGTTCGACGTCCTGGGCTGTGAACCTTCAGGTAAGCTATATATTTTACAAATGTTACAAAATATTATAATCTTTCGTGGTTATTAAATTCTTCAGAATCTACTTGTAAGATACTATAAAATGAACGTATACATTAGCCTTGATGGGCATGTGTAGATATGAGTAACGTGTTTCAATTATTGTTCAGTCATCTAAGATGGACGCCGTGGCATCTATTTTTGTTTTTACACATTATGGATGTATGTTAAGGTTCCTATCTATATCTGAATTTTGCGTAAGCTTTTATGCTAGTGTACAATGGCATTGCAAATTCCTTCAAATGTATAATTTGTAGGTTTTGTTAGTTTGTTTCCTTTTTATGATATTTTATCTTTTAAAAACTTACTAATTGCCTGTCAGTGGTAACATGTAGGAATACAAAGCGAACGTTCATTAACAAAGTGGAATTAGTAGCAGTGCACAGTTTGGTTGATCAATTCTGTGTGTGGTTTCCCTGCTTTCATTTCCACCCAAACATGTGTCTTTTTTACCTCCAATGGCTTATCCATTGCATGCCACCAGTAATAATGAATCTCTTGATCTTTACAGAACTGTGCTCATCGGGTTTTTGTAAGAATGGCGGAACATGTGTCGGCCAGGAACAGTGTGCGTGTACACGTGGGTTTTACGGATCGGACTGCAGTGGTGAGTACTTTAAAGCTTTGTTTCTGTTTAATTCTGATGATACTTTTTGAATTCCTGCTATTTAAACAGCAGGGTACCAATTAAAGAAATTAACGTTATTCCAAAAATTTCAAACGAAATATCCAGAATAAATGTGAAATTATTAAAAGAATCGTAATGATGTACATGTACCCTTTTAGTAGCTTTGTACAATATACTTACTTGTTATTCATATCTTCTGTTCATAGTTACGACACTTACAACGACTGTTTTTGAAATAACAACTATCATCAAGCAAGTGATCCATACCACGACAACCCTTACTTTTAACGTCCACGGTCACGTGAGTCTGGTTACTTCATCTCTCGGACAGGCAATGCACGTGACCGGCGCCAATAGTTACGTAACAGTCAGTAATGCTGTGTTTCCGTCTTGTCTTAAAGATATAAGATCGTGTAGCTCTGGGTTTACAATCAACCTGAATGTGATGTTCAACAAACTGGAAGAGACTACCTATATCATTTCGAATGGCGGTGATCGTCCGGACGGCATGGGTTTAGCGCTGTATTACGCTTCCAAACAGCTACACTATATAGTGACGACTGACACCCTCATATGGAGCCTCACAACAACCACTAGTCTGGTCACAGACGTCTGGCAGCACCTCGAGATCTCCTGGAGTTCCTCTCTCGGAATCGAACTCCTTAACAACGGCAAGCTGATCGGTAGCATTACCCGACCACAGCCCCGCCCAACGGCGCCTAAGGTAATACAAAGGGAACTAACTTTGGGCTATGGCTACGTTAGCACGTCCTCTGAGGTATCAGTGACATTCAACGGTCTGAAAACATACGACGCTAAGAGGACAGATTTGGTGAACCAAGGTGTCATCACCGGTAAGCAGAACTTAAGTGATATTTATATTATTTATTAATTTTTTCGTCCTTTTCATCAATTTTCGTTATATGTGTATAAAGCAAGAATAATGCCAGCATTCCGAAATTGCCTAATTTAAAAGTCAATAGAGTTGTTGTCTGTATGTTTCTGTCCTTATTTAGTACATGTACTATTCTTAATTTATATCCATACCTTACTATCTTTAAATACAGCGTTTTCGTTTGACATTCTCGGTGATCTTCTCTTGAAATCGAACAATCAGTGTATCAATGTCAAATTTACTATTGTAACGTACATATTGAATATCTCTCACTTTCTCGTTCACTCGTCTTTAAGTGCAGGTTAAATTTCATTTCAGTACCACCCACAACAACAAGTACTGCTAAGCCAACGAAACCATCGTCAGGTAAATGTTTGTTTGGTTATCTGATCAATAAACGTTATTCCTATTCTATAAACTGACTTATGTCGTAAATACTTTTATTTCTTTGTCATCAGCTAGGCATGCCAGAACAGAGATTGCGATAACCTAAAATGTAATCATATCTTATTGGTAACATACAAATTACAGTGTAGTTATTCCTAATATTTATTATTAAAAATATTTTAATATAAGTTATTTTTAAAGAATGCCTTTCAAAACGATTTCTTGTTATAAATTGTGTTACAATAAGAAATATTAATCAGGTTTGATTATCCGACCAGACGCATTCTCGTATCATACTGAGGCATGGTAGTGGTCGTCCGCCTGTACATACTATTATAGTACTGTTAACGATGTACTACAAAATGTATGCATCTGCGATAAAAATAATTCGAATCTACATTATTCTATATTATGTGAATTACTTTGTGGGTTTGACACTTACTAAGTAGATAAGTCAATTAACCTAGTTGGTATATTATGCACAAAGCCAGTGTATTTACACACTTGTTTCGTAGAACCTCGTTAATCTCGACACTTAAGTCTTCGATAAAATGTGGATTTATGAAAATAAGGTGAAGAACTATAAGTTATCATTGCAATGATGATAAATAAGGCACACTCATATAGAAAGGGAGGGGGATAAGTTACCAAACTCGATAGTTGGACAGGATAATAAGTTGTGGCTAGTTTAACAAAGCTTGACTGTATCTCATATTTATTCTAGAAATATAGACAGTATACATTTGTATCAAAAACATTTATGTTTGAAGTTCACCTTTTCTAGAAAATGCAATAGAATATGATTAATGGTCTAGAATTGTCGTTACTAATACACACTTAAACCTTCATTTCTATCTTTCTTAATCCCACTTTACTAAAAAAAATGTTTTATATACTAATGCTATTTCACTTTGCTAAATATATTTCATACTCCATAGCTTCTCATTATACTTATAAATTATACACCTATTTTATATACTTATGCATTCAATTCTGGCAAGATTTATATAAAAATGCTAGTTAAACGATAGATAATCTCCTCCAGCCGTAAGTAGTATAAATGCAAAGTTATAAAAGGTTTTAAAAATACTTTCCCCATATGTTCCATTTTCTATATATAATTCGGAACAATTTAGAAATATTTTGACCTTAAGAACCTCTGACGACTGAATCACTTTATTTGACATTCTGCATTGATTTCATACATTTGTGATACGTTTTTCGGTTCGCGTTTTGAGCGCAATTGCTGTTCGGATCCCTTTTTGTGGGTGAGTATATTCCACATCAGGCAACCGTGGTCTATGATAACAATACTTACCGCCAATATTTGTTCATTTTACGTCGGATAATTCACTTCTTGATTATGGGGATGTGTAAATATACTCGCACGTACTCGCAATCATGGAAGTTGAAATTGTTTTTTTTGTAGGTGTCATATGGAATATTGCTTCATGTTTTAGAACGAAAAATAGCGTTTCATTAAGTAAAAAATTATATCGCATTTGCAGGGTTGATTTAATAAATATTTGAGCTTCAAAATAGTGTTGGAAACATCATTCAGATCACTTTATCACTGACGCTAAACATACATGGCAACGTGACTCTTTAAGAGCAATGATTGTTTGGCTCCCGTTTTCTAGGGGCTACACTGTACTAAACATTAATCAGCCTTTATGCTACGAAGTCAATTGTACCCTAGAAGATTGTTGAGCTGACTTGGATATCTCGCTTGTCGATCATGTGGACGTGTAAATGCACATGCATGTATGTTGTCTTTCGTACTGTAAACTCGTATTATCTGCAAAATGTCATATGGAAAAAATGTGAAAAATTGCTATTTGTAAGTGTCATACATTTTGTGTTTTTAATGTTTTGGGAATTGCAGAAATACATTTAATTTAGAATTAGATGTATCAATTATTCAATTATCAAATAAAATCGTATTTGCAGGGTTGATTCAAGAACTATTTGAGTTTCAAAGTATTGTTGGAAACGTCATTCAAACCACTTCTGCATTGACACTTAATATACATGGTCACGTGACACTATCAACCTCCCAATCAGGAGGGAAGGCGGTGATGTTGAATGGGACTGATTC
>JAUMHH010204197.1:0-28476 GCA_032359455.1 Chlamys rubida
TATTGGCTGGTTGCAAAGGCCCTATAACCACAGATAATAATTTGTGAACTGCTTTGAGACGACCTATGAGCTAGGTTGTCATAAAGCGGTATATAAGAACCTCATATTATTATTATTATTATTGAAAACACAAACTTGGCTTATAATTTATTGTACTATGAGCATGCTTACTAAGAGTACAGACATGGCTTGTTAAAATATACTTATACTTATATGCTGTAGAAATGTTAACAAATCTTTAAAGAATGCCCGTTGTTCATGATATGCACTGGAAGGCATCAAATGAATATTACACAGCTGTAGACATTTCAAAGGTAATTTGTGTTTCATAGAAAGAATCGTCCAGAAAATTTGTCAAATTTGTCTCAAAGGAGTGGAGCACTTCCATTGGGAACTTATACGCTTTCTTACATTCTCAGGGAAAGGTTAAAAGAATTCTTTGACTAATTTAATTTTCACAAATTATTTGGTTGACGTCATAATGCATTGAGTTTAAATCATTAAAATACCACAGGGATTGAGTGTAATCTTCCTTACCTGAAATCTCTTTTAGAAAAATACTTGATCTGAAATGGATTTGAACTTGACAAGTACAATCTGATAAATATCGCACCTGTATATCATAATAATGTAGGTAAAATTTCCACCTGTCTGTCATTATCCAACCAACCTAATATAAACTTTCCTACGGGCAAGACTATCGGTGAATGTAGTACGAATATCGTATTTTAAGTTGTAAGTATTATCAGAGTGTTCTGTTACACCGAGAAAATGTTTATGACTTTCTAATTAGTCTGCAAACGGTGATAAAAGGTGTCCTTCAGGTTTCGGGGCGTGTAATTACCGTTATTTAGACGATTTATCGACAAGTGCTGCGGAAATGTTCTATCTAACCGTGCTGTCGGTATATATATCAGGGTCCCAACAGGGAAATATTGGGCAAACCTGAGGACTTCAAATAAGCAATTTTCAAGTGTTCATAAATTGCAAATATAATAGAACGTATTATGTCATTTAAAAGAAAAATTTCAATGTCTATTTTTTGGGGGAAATTTCTAGTTTGGGAAATGGTTAACATTTTTAGTTTTTAAATGTTTAAATGAGCTTGACTGTCGTGTTTTGTGTAGATTGACTTTCGTTTGTGTTGGTTGTTATAATATATATTTAAACTTTATTTGTTTGACAACAATATTGCAACAAGTTGTTGGAACTTAGATAAATCGCTGGCGACCCCATTCCTTTTTTAGTCTGATTGGGGATTCTTCTGTACCACCCGACCACCCTGCAATGTTTGTTATTTCAGATAAATATATCTACCTTAACTTCATATTTTAAAAACGTTAAAAGGGACATCTGGTATTGCGATACTGGAAAATCCTCGCTGAAACTGATCGAAGAATGATGGGTTTGAAGTAGTGTTGGGTATGCAGTTTTAAATTGATTTGATAATAATCCGAGCTAAATATGAACACTCCAGACCCAGCAGAGAGGTCTCGGAGGTATACAATAACGGGTTTGGTGAGAGATTTACTGGAGGTGTCAATTTGACGCAGTTTTATTAAATGTGTGTGAAGTTGTGAATCCACTTACGTGTCATCAGAGTGTTATGATGAAAAGAGGGCATTTAAGTACGGCATATAATTTTTGACAATATGGTCCTTTAATAAAATATCCTACACTCTTCAAAAGTTAATCTTGTAATGGTTGGTATATAAAATATCCCATACTCATCAGAAATTTGATGTCATAACAATACATTTATAAAACATGTCAGAAGTTTAAAAGTCTATACCGCCGTTGCTTTATGATGTGTAGTGACAATGGTTTGTATCGCCTACATTGTCCGCAGTGACTTACTGTTACACTTTGGAGAGATGATCACACGATAACGATAATAATGGACATGTTGACCCGGTCAAGGAGACGTGAAGTAGGAAAACAGTTCACAATTCCTGCTGTAAATGGGGTCTTTCAAGATATAGACAAGTATTATGGGCTAAAATTATTGATTTCATTTGAAAGCCTTTTCCAATTAAGTGTGAAGATGGTATAATGATGATAGTTTGTCATAAACTTACATACACACTTTTCAAAAGCTTTCTAGTTTGACGACTTACCCTTGAAAATAAACCAAACATCTCATAAAAAATTAAGATTTTAAAAAGAAAAAGAATCAAATATGTATAACTTACCTATGAAAAATATCCACACATCATAAAAATTATTATTAAAAGATTTTAAAAGGAAGAATCAATTCAATGATCAATGGAGAAATAGCCTTCCATTAGTCTAAATGGTTAGTAATCCTAAAATATCTTATTTAGATTGAAAGGTAAAGTGAACCGTTATTATTTGTCTGTTGTGGATGATAAATATATTATAATCCTTTGTGTAGGTGATTGAGGCCCGTGTTATGAGTGTTATGAGCGTACCTTAAAAGTATTAGTGAAGTGTTGTTTACACAGGTTATATTGGTGTGTACCTGGTGCCGAGTGTTAGACTGTCCCTCGTGTTTAACGGACAACATGTGTTTACCTGGCAGGTCACCGTGATAAACAAAGGCTTGGCACCGCTAATGCATCCATCTCTATATTACTGACAGGATAAATCCCAATTTTGGATTTACCTGGCTGAAATTCACCTCGGAGATTTCGTAATAGTGCATGAGTAAGCACGTAAAATTCACTGCCATCTTCTCATTCCATTTACATAGAATTATTGATTATTGGGTTTTCAATGTAACAAATTAGAATAACTATACCAAAATTAATACATTCTGGCAAGGTCTTTACTTTTGTTGGATAATTCAGCAAATATTTGATGGTAAACATTTGAGTTACGGCTACAGAGTACACAATATTGATTGTATAGCATTTGAATATGGATACATATTTACAATGCTATTGGCTTGGAATGGTGAATGGCCTTTTGTGACATTCACTTGTGTGCTGTACATGTCCAACTTATATGCACTCTGTCAACCTCCCCATGGTCCTGGCTTTGCTCGTTCATCCCAAGGTCGGTTGATGATTTTATTTCCCTGCAGAGTCCATGTCATCTCTTTGATCTGACATTTTTATGAAATTTTCCACCCAGTCTTAGTGTTAAAATGTTTAAAATACTTCAAATATTTGTTGAAATTTAAATGTCTTATTGACATTTTAATGATATATACAGAAACTTTTGATGTTAGCTTTTTCAGATTTTGTTGACAAGAACATTTTTGTCAAATCAGTGTTACCTTCTTGAAGGTCACAACGTGTAAATGTGTTTATGATAAAATTCAACATCAAACTTTAATAGATGTTTACTCAAACTCTCTAAAATGTTTTGTGTTTTCAAGGCTAATGTTTTCTTGTGAATTATTTTTGACCTGTTCTACTTGGAAATATTGCAGGTTTTACCATCTGAAGTTAGATTTTTCCTTGGTCACTGAAGGTCAGCGAACTCCATGCCTATACAATTTTAATCATTTACAAATGTTTACTGTAGGTAGTTATAGATATGATACATAGAAGATCAGTGGATCTTACTGGCCGTAACACTTTGGAGACAGCTGACTGGCTGGCGAAATATTCCAGCATCTGGGAACTAAATTACTTTAAGGGTCTAAATACTACATTTGACTTCAACAATTTTGGTTTAGTTTTGTATTCACTGTGATGCTGACACCAGTTATAAAGAAAAAGATATCCCATTATTGTAGCTGCATGATTTTACCTGTATCTGAGGTTAGATAATGATCCTAAGATGGTGTCCCTTGAATTGTTAGGTCTTTATAACGGTATATAGATGTGGAAATTGTTGATTGTCAATTTATTGATGAATATGACAAATTCTTGTATGATACTGGTAGTAAATGCCAGTGGGAGTTGTCTCCCCTTATGTACAAATCAAACAAATAGTGGTAAATTACTCTTTCGTGCATAACAAACATCAAATATTTAATAAGAAAATGGAATCAGAATTATGTTTATATAGACACTTATGGTAGTGAATCCTGTTGGAAGTTGTCTCCCTTTATTGATCAATTTAATAAATGAGAGTAAACCTGTTTATTTGATAAGTAAATGGAGGCAAAATTTGTTTAATGATACTTATTATCAAGAAATTGTGTTTCTTTGATTATTGATCTTATATTAGGGCTTATTTAAACTAGTGTGGACATAAAACTATCTTTTCTTTAAATATATATGTTAAAGAAGGCATTATTGATCATCACAGTAAAACATATTGACATAGAGTTAAATGTCTTGTTTAAATGATGTCAATATCTCTGATGATCAATACAGAACTAGTGTGTTGATTGTAGCCAAACAATGGTATTTATGATACAAATGATGTTTACCTGCACTTAGGTACCTGGTAGACTGACTAACGAGCAATTTATTAGGTCAACAGCCACCTGAGGGACGTTTACATGTTTAAATGAGAAATCAAAATAGACATTGGTCAATATTCAAAGTCTGACGTCACGTGACTGGAGGGTAGAAACACAGCCTTTTGATATCCAGTGGCTGACGTTGGAGCCAATCACTTAAAGATAGACTACAAACCAATGATTACTGCGACAATGACTCAATGGTTTGTGGTGCAGTCAGAAACAAATGTCAGCTATAGTCTAAAGAGTTAGTGTTCTGTGTAGCCAAGGGCACTATTTACAAGTGCATCCAATATGGGTTAAACCTAGGAATGCAGTTCTCGACTAATTGAGCTGAAGGGAAATTTCTTTAAGATGAATCAATTAAACTGTGACATATTCCCCAACCCCCAAGGAGCCTCCTCCTCTAGTCTTCATGAGTGCAGCAGTACTGGTATACATAAAGTAATTTTAGCAAAAAAAATGAATTCTGTTGTAAATACAGTAGAATATCATTTTACTTTATGTCAGTAGAATAATAGGTCTTTCTGCAACTTAGCTCACGAATTATCAGTGTGAGCTTACCAGTACATGTAGCTTGATCTACCAGTATGAATGGCCTAACCTGGACTCCGGAGTCAACTGTAACATTACATGTATCAATATTAGGTATATCGTCAAGTTATGTTAATTTGTTTCATATTTCAGTGTAACTTGATCAAACTTTAAAACAAATTTATTGAATATTCTCCGTTGGACTTGTATATATTATATTGCCTTTAGACATAGTTAAATTATGTTAATTCAATTAAAATTTCAGTTAATTTAATAAAAACAATTTACTGAAATTCAAGTTTTATACATTATATCATGTATTAGGAAAGGACTTCTGTATGTATTATGTTTAAGCTATCAATCAAGAAAAGGGAATGTCTGGGAATTATGCTAAAGATAAGACAATCTCATTGATGGAATGTATATATTTTCAGGAAACTGGTAACAGTTGTAGCCCCATAAATATTCAAAGGGGGATAGTTTCCTTGACGAACTGTCTTGGGCTGGTTGGGTTGATAGTTTGGGGAATTCTCCTGGAGGGTACAATGGCTGTGTCCGACCAGGACCTGCCATCAACTGATACTCTTTCCTCATCTGGAAACCATTTCCATATATTTGCCAATCCTGATAAAGTTAATTGTGTGGGCCGATCCGATTACTTCCTTGTTACATTCCATAAACGGTGACGTTTTTGGATCTGTGGTATATCCTGGGTGTGATATTCAATTTCAAAATTATTAACTTTCCATTACGCAAGCTGATTCATTTCCAGTAGGTGTTAACTAGTTATTTCTGGAGTGGTTCATATCTTGCAGCTTCCCCTGGCACTGAGATGGAAGCTGTAGTTGACAGAGAAATAGACTGCTGTAATACCTTTATAAAAAAAATACATTTGTATTGGGTTCTATATTGTGATGATACGACAAGCCTAAGCTTTGTCAATATTGATTAGAACAATATAGCAGATTGGTCGGGTCAATAGTGCCGATATTGATGGCATTTCAAGAAACGTCAAACATGTTCCACAGGTCTTTTGTACACAGTGTAGCCGAGTGTAACACAATTGGGATGATTAATCAGTGTGTATTGAAATTACAAACACACTAGAGGATTAAAACTGTTTTGTTGTGATGGTGGTGACCTCTAGTGAGTGATATTGGCTCTGTCACGGTGTAGTGCTGGGTTAACGTGATCCGTATCCTCAGTACTGCCTCCCACTACCAAAGTATTGATCAAACCACTCGCCATTTAACCTAATGCATTACCCTGTAAAACAACAGGGTTTTTTTTCCCGGGATGAGATCAACTCCAGATCATTGAAGATTCTGGATACATGTTTGATGATCTCTCCGCCTCAAAAGGTCACATTTATTGACTGATTTGTAAACGTTTGTTTCCATGTCTTTGAAATTAACATTTGGTGTAATGATAAATACAGGGGCCTGTGAGAATCGGGAAAGACAGACATTATTAGTATAGAGAACGGACAAGTTGCGAGGGCTTGACGTTTGTGTAGGCTGTCTCGGGGTTTGTGCGGTATATGTAGGCTCTGATGGGGGACGTACTGGAGTCGCTCCATCATAGATGGCGAAGGGCGGGCGAGAGATTTGCTGAGCAGACAGTGGGAGAATGATGTCATATGTAGCAGCTTACTCTCAACCTAGCCACTACCGTAATGCATATCCATATAGTTACTGTAGGGTTTTCCATTTATAGCCTAGCGTACATGCAAGACATATTTAACATTTATCTTCATTGAATATTTTTTTTATCACCGAGTCGGTGCCATTTTGGAGACTGAAGATACTGCTCTGGGCTTTTTTCGCTATCACTCTGATTTGAAAGCTATTTGGATTCTATAGGGAAAGCAACAGGCGACAGCTTGCACCATTCTGTTGGAATATCGATAGATTTGAAATTCTGTTAAAATATCTTCAATACTGCTAAATTGAAGAGAGACAATTTCGAAATTAACACTGAAGCTGTGAATTGCTAAATGTTGAGGAGGTGATATTGATTTAGAGATTTTATAGCCGATTCATGCCAAACTTTTCTAGATTTTCATTGGATTGTGATATCGTGGCAACAATATCAAATCTTCAGGATTAGTTTTGCTGGCGTATGTGTTCGATGTGTCCTGTGTAATAGGATTGTGTTCACTTGAGGAGAAAAAAGGAACACCGTTTATAATAATAACGATCCTGAAGTGTAGAGTTTGTATAAATCACAGTTGTTCACGAAGATAGTAGCTGATTCTGGATTGGAAATATTTTTGCTTTTTCAATCAACAGATGGTGTGTCTAAAGTTTTTACCGCTTTCGTAATCTTGTCACAAGACGAGTTACACTGTGATGGCATTATAGATGAATTTTGACATTTCACATGCTCTTTTGATGTTGCCAAGGAGACAGGATATTGCATTGCTGTACGAGAACCATCATCTGTACTTGGGAACCGTGGGGTTACTGGTTTATATATAGTAAACGAGGAAATAGTTCCAGTGAAAATGAAAAAGCAATTCTTTGACATTTCCTGGAATCGACTCAAAGTTGAAGTCATTGGATAAGGAAATTTTACAGTAGGAAATGAACCAATCTATATCTGTGCTTAATAATTTTTTAAGAGTTTTATTTTTGTATGACATGTGATGATTGTTCGTTACGGAGACACTGAATTTTGGTTCCGCATTTCTGAGTGAGTTCTGTGTTACAATGGATAAACGGTACTTCCATCTGATCGGCCAGTACCTGGACGCAGTGCCCCGTGTCAACATTGTACAGATTTTACGTTGTATGCGATGTCAAGAGTCGGATACTGATGGGTATTATCTTCAACCTTCTCCTTGATTTTTTGGGGGGATTTATTTATTTTCAGTTTTAATGTGACATGAGGTTAGGCTGTTGTTTTGGGCCAAAGTGTTCCTTTTTGCCTCCTTTTTTTAACGAACATTTTTTAATTTAAATATTTTTTTTGTTTACAGATGTTCATGAATATCTTGACAATTTTCCTGTTTTCAGGTGATCCAGGAATTTGAGTTTCAAATTTCATTATTAATGAAAATGTCATTAACTCATTCACCCTTGAAATTTCATAATGAACTGTTCCAACCTTTGAATTGGAAGGGTTCAAATGTGTCTTCAGGGGTCAATGAGTTAAATTTTGAATAGCTGTTTATATAATTATACCACAACATAATTAAATATTTCTTTTTCTTTTTTTTTGCATGTATATGTTTCCATTTATTGTAGATTTAAACAGTTATGTGACATACACATTATAATTTGTTTTCTGTAAATTTCCTGCCAAAATTGATAATGATGCAATCACTGATGCTGTAGTGAAAGGCTCGGGCACATCGATCAAAGTTCTTGCATAAAGATGTTAGCATTGCTTAAAACATTGTTGTTAAATTTTGATTGTTAACTTGTTACCTACTATTTTTTTCAAAGTTTTATATTTGTTTTTTACAGCGATGGTGGCTTCCTTACTCACAATGCAACTAAAGATACATATCCTCAGCCCATCCCTACAAAAAACGTCAACTTCCCGTCTGTGGGAGACAACCAAATCAAAGATATCCCTAATCATACGGATCCCGACAACCAACTTCCTGCGTACAATGATTACTTGGTGAGTACAAATCCTGTGTATCGTAGCACATCCTGGTACATTTATTTGTCACTAATTAGTACATCTTAGTACCTGGTACAAAATTCTGTGGGTTTTAATTGAACAAGAAGGTGATAATTATATATTGTGTTGTTTTGTATGGCTACATACATTTTATAATAACAAAAAATGATGCTTACAATAAAAATGCCAGTTTATCAACCTACATATATCACCAATGGATGAGCTCAGTGATGCTTTTACACCACCCCCTGTTTCTAGAAATGGTAGTAATAGTGTAAGGATGTATTGATACTGTGATACTTGTCAATATTCAGACCCGTGATACGATGCATCAGACCCGTGATACGATGCATCATAATATTGGTATTGTAATACGTTAAAATCCTAAATTTGAACAAGTTAATTAAGGCCCTTTGTGCACTCTCCATATCACATCAGAAACGAAAGTAGAAGTGGAGAAAACCATTGGAAACGATGAATGGGAAAGAGAAAGTCAACAAATAGTTAGTGGGCAGGGAAATTTGAGATGAGTCTACAAAGTACACAGCAGCCACAGAAAACTTGCTACCTCTTCTGGAGTGGTATATGGCTAACATTGTAGGCCAGATATTGACTCCATAACATAGGTAGCTACGGTAATTGTAACTCTGGCAGCTTTGTGACTTCCTTCACAACACACGAACCCATACAACCAAAACACAGAAGAATTAGTTTGAAGACCTCTATGTGTCAATTGTTTCAGAGCAACAGCATAACTAATACGGTAATTTCAGAAATTTATTGTCATAGACACAGAATCATATGAAATTGTAGAAAATAGATTATTCAGATCAATGTAAGCCTTAAGAATGATGCCGCTTTAGACGAGTAGCAGATGTAAATTTGTACCCTTTGAAATCTTGAAGAGAAAATTTATATTTTTGTTTTCTGTTTTAGTATAAAATTATATCTGGAATGTGTATCAAATCATGGGTCTTGTATATATATTGTATCATGAGAAAACTTATAATGTGAGTCCAATGAAACAAAAATCTATTCATTTGTTAGCATAGATATATATACAAATGTACACTCTCTTTCATTTTCTTTTGATCATACCTTAATATATATACAGATGTCCAGTATGTACAGGTGGTCAGTGTAGACAGGTGTCCTATATATTTACAGATGACCTTTGTATACAATGTTCTTTATCGACAGGTGTCCTTATATACAGGTGTCATTTATAGAGATGACTTTTATGTACAGATGTCCATTATAGAGAGATGTCCTTTATAAATAGGTATCCTTTATATACAGATGTCCTTTATAAATAGGTATCCTTATGTACAGATGTCCTTGGATTAAATATATGTGACTCAAAGAACGGGTTAATACGATATGGCAGAAATACACCACCTCTATTTTGGATTGTCTTGTGTTCAAGGATATTAACTCATTCACCCCGGAAGACACATTTGAACTCTCCCAATTCAAAGGTTGGAATAGTTCATTATGAAATTTCAGGGGTGAACGAGTAAGGAATGTCATCAATTCAGATTTTCCCTACCATATAAGTTGATCTGAGATTGATACAAATGAATACAGCCTGTGTACTTTCAAAAAGGGTTTAACTTTTAGAACATTCTGTTATAATCACCTGTTGAATTGAACCAGTGTCTTCATTACATTATTTGAGAAAAGCATTATGGAGTTACTTATTTGTAGTAATGGGGCAGCGTCATTACCTTGTAGAGGTGTTTGGGGGACTTAATGATGATATGATAACAGTTTGACTGTTAGTGATGACCAGTTGACCAGTTACAGCCCATCTGACCACTGATGACCTCATCAGCATCAGTGTGAAATAGAGCAGCGATTTGCATACTGGAATCCTAAAAAAATGCTGAAGCTGAAGATGTGATAGATTTTAACACTTGCTTCAGTGAGCTGCCTGATTTCACTTGGAACACACAAATTGACATTAGAGACAAATTGATCATTCTGTGGGAGGTTTTAGACCTCTATATAGACATGATGTGTTCCTTTACTTCATAACTACAAGTCATAAGAAAAGCCTGATAATGTGGTTTGTTAGCCACCTTTACTGTAGGCACATGGAGCTCCATTTCTTCGTGTGGAATACGTATAAAATGGAGGGCGCTAAGACGCTCTAGTTTTCACGTAATTACATATCCCTTCTATCAACCCAACCTCATCCACTAATGCCTTGTTTACGGACTGTGTTCAGGGAAGCAGTTATAAAGTTCATCTTCCCGACTCTTGTCAGGGACTCCTGTCAGCTAATGATCGAGATGTCTTGAAAACTGTTGTCATGGAAGCTGTGTTGCCAGGGTAAAACAGTGGTACACACGTTGTTTGGGTTCGTAATGACCCACTCAGTGAGGAGGTTTATACTCTGTAGCTGTCACACTAATGGGTCGGTAAATTGTTGTCTAATGTTACTTTGGTCGTGTGCTTGGATGTTGATAATTAGTCGAGCTATAGTGTTTATAATGATCAGATAGAATCTTTATTACAGAAGTTGATAAGTATTCAGGTCAATACTTTTTCTGACCATTTTCTGAGATGCTGTTACATTTTCAATTGAGAACTTTTACGAAATTGGGAATTCATGCATTCAAAAGTTGTCAAATTTGCTGGGATTTAAAAAAATAATTATGGAAAAAATATGTGCTGATTTTGGGAATAAACAGGTCATACTTTCCTGGAAAATTGAAGTTAAATTTGATTTTGTGTATCCTAAAAAAATTGTGTAGGGTATGTAATAAGTTGTTCCCTAGTTTAATGTTAACCCTTTCACCCCTAGGTAACTTTAGTAGACTCTACCATGTATTGATCTGGATGAGTCCATTATGGTCTACAGTGGTGAAAGGGTTAAACATCGCAGGACTTTCCTGTTCATTAACACAATTCATTCTTTTTACAACTACTGACATAATTTTCTATTGGCAGTAATACAGATCTATTGATGCTATCTGTGGCCTGTCATTCTGTCTGCTTGAACTGGTTCACCCCTGAAATCTTATAATGAATTATTCCAACCTTTGAATTGAAAGAGTTCAAATGTGTCTTCAGGGGTGAATGAGTTTATGTAGGAAATGTGAAGTCCAAAGTTATCTCCCTTTGTTAATCCTCTTTACAAGTGAAGGCTAATTTGTGGCATTGTTGATGTATCCCCCATCAGCCTGTCTTAGTGAGACCTCATTAGAGACAGTGACAATATTTATGTCCCTAAATATCCTTCATATATAATCAATAGCGTTTGTCTGGCTGGATCTTCTTGTCACGGAGTACGGAATCTATTTTTAGCAGAAAGATATCTTGAATGGCTCCGATTAATCATTTCTTGTGGCGCACTTCCAGAAAAAGGGACATGATCGAAATTGACTGTTTAACTCATTCACCCCTATATATCTAAACTGGACTTGTCCAGTCAAGAAATTGGTAAGGTTCAAATGTGACTTTAGGGGTGAACGAGTTAATAAGTGTAGAAAAACCAGTTAAATCCAACCCCTGATTAATCTGACATCCTTTCCTATCCAACATAATGCTGAAATCCCAAATTCTAACGAAAATTACCAAATCAGTGTATTACAGCATTCTGTCTAATATAACCTATATTTTGTTGCATTTGTCATCGATCTGTATACCTTAGATTAATAAAAAAAAAAGTGAGATGAACTGATGGTTTTCTGTAAGGAAGTCTAAACCAGAATCGATGTCTTCTCCACTGGGGAGTACACCATATAGATTTGAATGCTAAGAAATGGTTTACATATAAGATAAATATAGGGTCTCCGGGGCTTGTCAGACCGAGTATGACAGCTTGTAATGGGTAGAGGAGGGACTCCCATGTAACAAATCACTGGCACGCTGGTATATCCTAATTAGATCTCCAAAGGATGTAGTAGTGAGACTGTCTCAGCCTTTTTCCCTGGTGAATTGTTCCAATGTAAGGAAGAGAAAATGTTCGGAAATTGAATAATAGTAGACCTGATGAAATGTTCTGAATGGCTAAATCTATGTTTGTCAACAAAATTTAATCTGATAAAATTCAAATGCGAGCTTGTGAAGATATTACACGAGAATGGCAGCGTTTACGTTTGATATTTCTGAATTAGACTCAGAAAGATGTTCGGATGTAGCAGAAATTGGTGTCTAAATGTTCAAGAATAAAGCCATGTCAAGTATATTCATTATTTTGTTAACACAATTAAAAGATTAAGGCCAATATAAAAAAAAAAAAAAACTTTATTGCTTTTATCATTATTCCAAACAATATTCAGCAAATTAAAAAAACAAAATTGGGATATCCTGAAATGTCTTATAGGAATATTTTAAGCATATTTTTTATCATAGTCTTTAACTTGAGGTATTGGGATGGTATCTGTCACACAATGGTGTTGTGGAAAAATAATTTTACCTTGATATTTCATAATAATGATCAGATAATTGGGAAGGTGAATGACGCAAAAGAAGCTCTTTAACAGATAAAATTACATCTTAGTCTAAAGCAAAATAGGCTCTTTAACAGATTATATTACGGCTTAGTTTTACATCTGATGCAATTATTTGAATGTTACACAAAAAAGCTACATAAGATTGATTTTCTTAAAAGAAAATAACAGGTTGAATATCAATTGTGTTTGAGACTGTTCTGTAATAGAGGATTGAATGTTCAAGGGAGGTAAGTAAGGTAGTCTTGTAATATATACCAAGGGTGTATTGGACATCAGTTTTACTTACCTGTATAAGAATGAACATTGTATACATAGGTACAGTCTGCAAGTCATTAATCAGGGGGAGTAACTATTGTATTTCTTAAGGGGAAAATATGCTCTATATGTAAGTCAATCAGGAGAGAAATAAAGATGTTGGGTCTATATGATACAGATTAAATCTCAGACTTGTGAAAATATTTCAATACATTTCTATAAGCTGGATCATCATGCAGTATCAAAACAAATATTCTTAAAGTTTAATAGAATTATAATAAGTACTTATTTTAATTCTATTAAACTTTAAGAATAATTGTTTTGATACTGATTATCCAACTAACGGGAATGTTTTGAAATATTTTCACAAGTATGATCGAGAAACTATTTCTGACGAATTTTGTTGAATAAATACTAATCAAATTTTAAACTACAAAAATACTTATTTATTCAACAAAATAGTCATTATTTGCAAATTAAGGTACACTAATTGAAATATTTTAAATATACTGAAATGTGTTAATGAAAAAGGAATTAGTACAATTTAAAACCAATGGTATTATCTGTAATGAGATTTAGATATCAGGGGAGGTAACTATGACCACCTTGTGTAACTTGATCGGTATATTACCTGTATGACTTCCTGTAGTTGATGTTCCTATGTGGTTGATGAATCATTGGCAGAATAAATAGTTTCTTTTATTTGTCGGATAGCATGTGATACCGTTCTACCCACGTCATTGCTTAGTCAGATTGAGCTTAACCATTGTTTTCCTCAGGTTTTTCCGTCGTTTTCCTGTGTTTTACTGTTGTTTTCCTAGTGTTGCGGTAACCGTTGTTTTCCATCTGTTGGAGTATAACGGTTATGTTCTCTGTGTTTTGGCATATTGTATTGATTTCTATATGCACAAAGTTTAATTAACTACGGGCAGGTAGTAGTGTGTTGTGTGTTTGTGGTATGTACTGGAGTCGGGAGATGACTCATAGTCATATACACCGAGAGGGAGGCCGCCAAATCAATATTTATTATCTTCAACGGCTGAAAAGGTATAAATACCGGATAAAAAGAAAATCAATGCAGATTTTTTATTGGTAATTGTGTAACAGTGTACTTATATGTACGATTGGCCTCTAGCTGTAATCTGGAGATTTGTAGATTCTTCGGCTGGCAGAGTAAACTTACAGATAGGCTGGTAGATACATCCATCCAACAGTCCCTGTCCCCAATGCCATCACATTGCTCTTCTACCTAAGCCGGGTCCAATCCTAATGGTCCTCTCTCAACACCTTGTTGGGGCCAATCCTAATGGTCCTCACTCAATACCTTGTTGGGTCCAATCCTTATGGTCCTTTCTCAATACCTTGTTGGGGCCAATCCTAATGGTCCTCACTCAATGCCCTGTTGGGGCCAACCCTAATGGTCCTCACTCAATACCTTGTTGGGGCCAACCCTAATGGTCCTCACTCAATACCTTGTTGGGTCCAATCCTAATGGTCCTCTCAATACCCTGTTGGGTCCAATTCTAATGGTCCTCTCTCAATACCTTGTTGGGTCCAATTCTAATGGTCCTCACTCAATACCTTGTTGGGTCCAATTCTAATGGTCCTCTCTCAATACCTTGTTGGGGCCAATTATAATGGTCCTCACTCAATACCTTGTTGGGGCCAATCCTAATGGTCCTCTCTCAATACCTTGTTGGGGCCAATCCTAATGGTCCTTTCTCAATACCTTGTTGGGGCCAATTCTAATGGTCCTTTCTCAATACCTTGTTGGGGCCAATTCTAATGGTCCTTTCTCAATACCTTGTTGGGGCCAATCCTAATGGTCCTTTCTCAATACCTTGTTGGGGCCAATTCTAATGGTCCTCACTCAATACCCTGTTGGATCCAATCCTAATGGTCCTCTCTCAATGCCCTGTTGGGTCCAATCCTAATGGTCCTCTCTCAATGCCCTGTTGGGTCCAATCCTAATGGTCATCTCTCAATGCCCTGTTGGGTCCAATTCTAACGGTCATCTCTCAATGCCCTGTTGGATCCAATTCTAAGGGTCCTCACTCAGAGCCCTGATGGTCCTCTCTCAGAGCCCTGTTGGGTCCAATTCTAATGGTCCTCTCAATGCCCTGACGGGTCCAATCCTAATGGTCTCTCTCGATGTCATGAAGGGTCCAATTCTAATGGTCCTCTCAATGTCATGACGGGTCCAATCCTAATGGTCTCTCTCAATGTCATGAAGGGTCCAATTCTAATGGTTTCCTGATTGCCCTTAATTGTAATCTAGATAGCCACAGGGTTGAAGCAATTTGATGGTACACTGACACCTGTCTAATCTGACATCTGTTGGATGGCTCTATGGTAGTTTGTTAGAAATGGGATTACATCAGAATGTTGTATATGACAGGATGTGAAATATACTCATGTCACGTTAGTCAGGTTTTACTCAAATTGATTTTCAAAAGAATCAACAGTAAAATGGAAAAAAAATATGAGATTTTTATTTCAAACATAAAACACAGTCAACCATAATGTTTCACTGTTTTGTAATAAAAAAAAAAAAGAGTCCAGAAAATTGCTTACCTTTTTTGAACCTCCTCATTGAAAATTTACCATATGCATACTATGGTAAGCAGAATGTCATCACCATTTTACGTTCGCTATTCAAACTTGAAAGAGAAATTCCATGATTCACATTCATGTTTGATTACTGTAATCAGAGGATTGACAGGTGTAATATTATCAAACGGAAGGTTTTTAAATACAGATTTATTGAATTCACTCTGTAGGATGCCTGTGAATCCTAACTTTGTTGAGTGATAATTCATGTGAATATATCGATATATTTTACCTGTGATGACGAATAAAAATTGGTAAAACAGCTTGGCAATTTGAACCTCATATGTAAACCTACTGAAGTACTGGAATCAGGTTGACTGTATATATTTGTCTGTCTGTAGTTCATGCTACTCGTAAAATACTGAACCAATTTTGATCAAACTTTGCCCACATCACATCATGCACAAAGTATTTCTATGCAATTTAAAGAGTTATGGCCCTTGATTCACAAAAACCGAATATGACCTTGTCCGGTCTACTTTTAGAAATGTATAAGACAGATTTTACCAAACTTTGTGCCAAAATCTTATTTATCAATGGCCCTCACAGTGCATAGATTCACCATCGACACGTTTCATCCACGTTTGAAAGAATTATGGCCCTTGTCACAATGCTGTTTATATATAAGTGGACTTTTTCCTTCATATTTAATAAATGTCGTTTAAATGTATGCAACTTGAATGATCACCAAATAATTGCTGTTAGCGTTCTCTGAAAATGCTACATCAAAATAGGAAGATAAGGCATTATTGGCTGCCAATATGATGGTATGAAGCTCTCCGAGTGCCACATGGTTTGGAGGGGGGGGGGGGACTAGTTATCCTGTCAATAACATGTTCTCTGTTTCCAAACAATTTGGTAAATATTGAGCTACCAAATGAAATGAGATATAAACTGTATGTGATGGAAACTTGATTTGAGTCCTTGTAGATCTGTGGTATATCCCCGTCAGTGGAAAACATCACTGTGCAAACAAGTGTATTACACCTACACAAAACCTCTAAAGTTTGAATGTAACTGTGGATTACATTCCTAACTGTTACAACTAAGCCCAGGCCCTATTTCTAGTTGTCCTCTTTCCTTGACAGAGATATTATGGAATAATTGATTTTTACTTGTATGTATGTTACCTTTTTCTGAGAATGGAATTTCCTGAATCTGTATAAGTGTTGTATGATAGAGCAGTACTCCTTTGAATGAGATACTTGATCACATACATACTTGTGAGTCAGGTACTTTTTGAGACGTAAAATTGAAGTATGCATAGTGTCACCTTCTCGCAGTGCCAGGGATCGGCGATATCTACAGTGTTTTTGTCCAGGAAGTCGTGTATGACTCATCCTATAGACTTGCTCTGTAGGAAATTTGATAGAAACAGGACACTATCTTGAATACATCCTGCATTGTCACTTAATATACTCCTAAATAAAGAAACTAGACTTAAGGAATGGAGAAAATTATTCTCTTTAAATTTCAAACACAAAACGGAAGTGTAAAATTATTTTTAATTGTAATTAAAAATGGAGAAAAATTTGTTCTTGAAAATTTTGATCCAGCCATTTGTGTACTCTTAAATCGGAAAAGAGAGATAAAAATAAAAATAAAAATTTCAAACACGGAACAGTTATTCAAGCAAATAAGAAAATGAGAAAAAATTGTGTAGTGTGGGGAATTTTAATCAAACTAGAGTGAAGTAAGATGTTTTTGTATTAGTAAATAACAAAAACAAGTACATAGGTGCGTTTGGTGAGCATTTGAAATCTGAAGTATGGTTTAGAATTTGTGTTTCATTTGCACAAACAAACGATGAAGTAAGAAAAGTCAATAGCTCAGCATTGACTTGGCCGTCAAGGTTAGAATAAATTGGTACATGGATTGATTACAGGGCTGACATGATGGATGTGTTTGTAAGAAGCTGGTTATTGATCTCATCCCATCATTTTCATTGTAAATAGGAAAGACACAGATGATGTAGCCTGCTGTGTTGTAGCACTGTAGAAGTAAGTGCTAGTAGGAAATATTGAGATCCGCTTTACATGCTCTGCCAACAGCTACAAATCTTAACGATATTTTATCTTTCCAAGTTCTTGAAATTGATGGCTGGTACAGATAATTGGATTGAGGTTGTCAAGTCACCGACAGTTATAGACATCTGTAATCAAAGTCTCCAGTTCAGAGAGTATCGAAGGGATGACGAAATTGTTCATCAAACAATTTTCAGATAAAGACGCAGACAAAGGTTGCTAGGAGAACTGTAATGATATTCATAATTTTTCTACATAAGCGGACATCAATGACTACCTGTGTAGGGTTACTACCTGGCAATTCTAATGAGGGCGGCTCACCTGTCCAGGTGAAAACTCTCCACAAATACCTGGGCCAAATTGTTCAAAGCTTAGCTAGCTTTACAAATCATTAAAGGTATATCTTTTAAATGCAATTTTCAAGAAATATCTGAAAATTTATAAATAATTTTCTGTGCTTCCTGTCTGTAGATTGTTGTTTTGAATATCTATTGATACAGTTTCAGTTTTAAATTTCAATGTATTTTTTCATATTCATGATTAAAATTTTGTGTTCAGTTGTCGCTAAGCTTCTTATTTTCGAAATAACACATGTGTTGGAGTTTGAAGCGGAGCAAAATCGATCCAATCAGGGAGAGCTGGGTGTTTCGTTACCAAGGCGATATGTTACACATCATTATTTTATTGTATCTTCTGTATTTTAATGAATTTGTTAATTTATTGTTTTGATCGATTTGTCATTACAACTCTGACTGGCTTTGACAGAAATCATCGATGATATTGTGTCTGTGAATCCCAAAATTGTTTCTATTTCTATGTCTCTGCATCATTAAATAGATAAGGGCTTCATTTAGTTTAATTAAAAATGGGTAAAAAAGTTAGAATTTTATATAAAATTGATCGATTATAAAAATGGATCTTGGTATAGAGTTGCCTAAAAATAACTTCTGCCTGATGTAGAACCTAAAAAAAAGATGTATGGAACAGCTACTAAATATGGAGAAAATATCTATGAAAATAACTAGCTTTTGTAAATATTTTGGTAACTAATAAAGTTTGTGCCAACAGTTCAATACAAGACTTGTTAAGCTTACATGGTTCGGTCAAGAGTGTGGTCAGCTTGACCAGGCCTCACACAACACTCATGTGAACAAAAGGTAGACAGCTGGTACCAGTAATCCCACGAGTCAACTGACCAGAAGGGAGAAGGGACCAATCAGCTGCCGGTGGTCAGTCTGTGGTGTGACTTTGACTAACTTGTCACCATCCTAAGGTGTGACCAACACCTAGACCAGGCAGGGGGCCTCTGATGTCCTAAACACATTGACCCCTGAAGACACATTTGAAATCTTCCAGTTCAAAGGTTGGAAGAGTTCATTATAAAATTTTAGGGGGGTTGAATGAGTTAATTATAATGCCAGTTGGCTGTGTGATGTATCAATGCACAGCTGTGGGTGATAACAATACTCTTTATGTAAAATATTTTCAGAAAGAATGAAAACAGTGACAGATATCCACATACTCTGACTGTACATACATTAATTGTCTTGTCAAAAAGAATGAAAATACTGATTGATATTAATATTTATTATCAAATACTAGGAAAACATTGACAGACCTGATATTGTGTTTGTTTATGTCGGAGATTGTATGTCGGAGGCTGGACACCTGTTCCGTATCAGAGGTTCTGTTACACTAGTGCTGATGTGGAGATGAATCGGCTCACAACACTGACAACATGTGTAACATTTTGTGAAAAAAACCTATATTACATGCTGAATTACATGTGGGATTTACAGGTAAATGTCATTTTGATTAAGTTGCATGTCCTTGCATGCATATTAAGGTGAAACAGACGTGAGTTCAAAATTAGATATTCATTCTCTCTGGCAAAATTATATAATTGGTATCCAATTTATTACTTTGTGGATAAAAAAAAATCTTTCGATTTAATTATTTCATAAATTTCTTAATATGGATCATTCATGCTATTGAACCATAAAGACTCAATTCACCGATAAATCTTTATGACGTCTATCTCTATAGTAGCATTAAAGGGTAATATGGTATTCATATCAAGGTATAGAAATGGTATCAAATTTCCAATAGAATGTATATATAAAATCTTTAATTCTGCCATAGAATTTATATACAAAAATTTTAAATGCTTTGATTTAGAGATTAAATTTCAAAAATCTCGAAATGCCAACAGGTAAATAAAAGTAAAGACTACCTTTGTGAAAGTCTTTCTTCGGCCATGTGGCAGATGTAAACATGTATTGGACAGTGTAAATATTTCAAAACAATATTTCTGTAAATATTTTGGGTAGTGAGTGTATAAGTGCCAGTGGCATATTTATACGTATAAATGGAGATTACCTTCAAGGGGTTCGGTCTGGCTACCGGCTGTCTCTGGACGAAAACAACAGGCACTTTGTTTCGTGTGTCAACAGAGAAAAACGTGGCTGTCAAATGCATAGACAGAATCCTGTAATGAATGTTGTACCATAATGTTTAAAGTATCAGGCTTAACTTGTCCTGTAAACTTTCATTTTGAAATATTCCAAAATTCTCTCTGCAATTCAGGGTATATCTGAGTTGAAGATATTAGGCAAATGTTTACAATACTTGATGGATATTTGTAATGTTCTTTATCAAGATTTTTATTGAATGTTCGAGAAATTCACTCCATTACTCAGACCCCTATCAATGTCCTGATACAAAAAGTCAACATTGACAATATGGTAGTGAAACCGGCATAAAAAAAATTAACACAACAACTGCCAACGTATGTCAAGCAGCTAGCATACCGCAAATATTTTCCGATTCCTGTCTGGGTGCTGCCCGGCCTGCTTTGACCCCTATTAGGGGTTACGCCAGCGAAACAGACGGAGAAGAACCCTTTAATATCACCCCCTACAGTAGCTAAGGCCTAGTCAGAGGGCCGTCGGTGGAGCGGGTCAGGTGAGGTAGAGGCAAGGTGTGTTATCATTAAACATGTCTGCGTTACACACTTACTCTTTATTATAACTATCCTGTTGAATTATTTCAAGTGACATGCCGAGTTGGAGCCTTATGTGTGGAATTTGAATGAGAAATTTATGGAGCATGCCTCTACACCAGTGTCATCGTGGATAGCCGATAATGGCTTAAAAAAGAAGATACAGAATGTGGACAGACCAGTGTGTATGTGTGCCGGCTACAATTATAAAAGTTTTAAAAAGGGAAGATTTATAACGTAAACGTAATGTAAATTATATCAGTTTGAATAAGGTAGCCGTGTAAGCAGACCCTGTAATATGTGTGTTGGGGACAGCGACGTTTTTAATCGTTTGAAAAGAGAGAAGATTTATAATGGAAGGAGACCTGTATGTGAAGGATCCACGAATATAATAGTTTAAAAAATTGAGATTTGGAAATTGTATGTAAATGTGAACAGACGTCACAGTACCACGCGTGCTAGCTCTCCCACATTCATAGGACGGCTTGTCATACCAGGATATTTAAGCAGACAGAATATTTAAGCAGATGAGATATCCTCACACAGAGCATCAGAAATTTTTATAAGAAAGAGACATTAATCTTGTGTCATGGGTGTGTCATATTTGCATGTCGTTCGTGAATCTCGGGACTGCGGTGTGGACAAATAAAACGGTGGAACTGACCAGGATGGCATTCTGTTAACTGCGGATTTAAAAGAAATTCAATTGTATACTTCATTGTGCACAAGAAAAGAAGTGGGTTTCACAGGAGAATAGATGTCAGTTATAATTTCTTTGAAGTCGTGAGATAACATTCCAATTTCATTTATCAAAGGAACATCCTAAAAATAATATTGGGAGTTGTGAAATCACATATAAAATTGTTTATCACAAGGAGCAATAAAGACATCTATTTAAGAGGAAATCAGATGACATGTTTTGTGGAATTATCAACAATTTCCTTTTTGGAGCAGACGTCAAAATTCACTGACTGAAAAATGTAAGGTACCTTGGTACAAACAGAAGCTAACACAAACAGGAAGATAGGAAGTGGAAAAAACCGGGTGTTATAAGGTTTTAAGTACATCAGTATAAATCTGAACTGTTTATTGATCTGTGCGAGATAACTTTTATTCTGACAAAGGGCCGTGTTACGATTAATTTGATCCGTCCAAGATTGTTACATAAACACATAGTGTTGACAATCCTGAAATATTTCACAAAAGGAGCATTATAACTTTTCAGTTCAGCGAATTGTTTTTTTTCTGTACCAGACGGACTACCTGTGCAGGTAAAATTGATTTTGTGTACAAGGTTTTCCACATACTGAAAAGATATAGGCACAGCGTTTGTAGACCTGCATGCGGTTTGAATGGTCGGTGTGCAATCATTCATATAAGGATTATTTCAATTTGCTGTGTGGAGAAATTTGGAATTGAATTTTGTAAGCGAAATTATTTCGGATTGGTGAAATTTGAATTGAATCATATGAAGGATGCTGTTTTTAAAATTTAGAATTCAACTTTATCAGAGAGTTTGTTTTTCCAGTTTGGAATTTCGTCGTCAGTGTTAGATTATGTGGAGAGATATAAAGGGAAACTGGCGTGTATACACATTCGTCGTCAAAGTGTGCATACAGGTATAAAACCGGCACACAAAAACCACACAGCACCATTAAGGTTTGAAGTCTAGTGATCATCTAAATTAAAATTCCCCGATCAGATATCTTACCTGTGACGTTCACGGGGCTCCTTGTAGCATGGACGGAGTGTTGTGTACATCTTTCCAATAGAAATGTGAAAACAACCCGAAGCTTTCGTATGAAAGAGGATGTTATATCTGGGATGTACTAGTATTGTGTAGTGTTTTGTGTGGATACCAAACTCCTCCCCATTCCATCTTGGACGCGCGGATTCCCACGTAGACCTAGTTTTGTTACATTATGTCCACGTTTGAATGCGGATTATGTCACAGTGTTGTAGGATAGCACAGCTTTGCTTCTGAAAAGTTTAAAGGTAAATAGTTTTTCGATTTTACTACCAGTGATACAGGTATATATTAGGTGGTGGTCCTGGTAGTCTAAACACAGGAAATATTATTATGGTATGTATGGCCACAAATATCACCATTCCTAGTGGCAAGAGTAAACCCAAGTCAGCTGCCTCTACTGAACGACTCCGGCGCAGTCACAGCATTTCGTCTGGTTCATCTAAAAAATTGGGATCAGTTTCAAAAGCACTTTCGGGAAAATCTTATTTCCAGTCCAGTCGTCATTCTGATTCAGTGGACTCCTCACAGAAATCTTCAACACCAAAACAGGAAGTGACTGGGACTGGGGAGGATAGAGAATTAGAGGAGAGTTCTGTTTGGTCGCCCGACAGACATGTCGAGTCTGTTGGCCACCGATCTTTAGCTGACCGTATCAAAGATATAGTGCTGGATAAACCCGATAAGGTCTGCCATGACCCCTTACAACAAAGATTGCAATTAGAAAGTGAAAAAACAAAGAAATCGTTGCCTTGTCAACGGCATGGAGCACTTCCAAAGAATCATAGATGTTCTCCAAAATTAGGGAGATCATCGAGGACCAAAAGAGCCAAGAGTGAATCAAGGCTGAGTACATTATTTAACGGATCATCGACGACCAATTTTACAGACGCCGAAAAGCTTTATCACAAGTTACACGGACTATCAAAAGTCGCTAAGCTGGGTAGTATATCACCAAAATCTAGTGGATTATCTGTGAGTCCTAATAGACTAGATGTCTCTTTGGAAACTGATACAAAGTTGCGGAATGCTGCAGAAAATCTGAGTCCTGGATTAGATATGGTTGTCAATGTACAGGGCTCAGAGTCCACGACGGAGGACAGGGAACTCGGGACGGATACAGGGCCGCACCAGTCCCCCCACCTGGTGGTACGACAGTGTAGGATAGGATCGTCATTGGCCTTTGGCTTAGTTCAGGTCAATCAGAATGTAAGTTATGCTAATCAAGGTTAATATTAAGGTTTGGGGTAAGGTTTTTGTTGAATGAATGGGAGGGATGGTTTTATTTTTGAGGGGGGGGGGGGATTTTGTGGCATAATAACTTATATCTGAGTTCATTTGATGAATGACAGGAGATGTAGGGAGAAGGACCTATTTTTGTTTGCACATTTTGTTATTTCTAAATAGAACCAAATAAATTACGACTTTAAAATCTACCCTTTTGGCCACATTTCATGAAAATTTAACAGACCTTTATTCATCTTTGATTGTGAAATTTTAAACTTTTTGATTTCCATTTTTTATCCAAAGAAGTTTGTCTGAAATGTCTACACCTTTTTATGTTTTCTTCATGGATTTATTCAGTGTGTTACTGCCTTGAGCAACCAATGAATTGTTACAAAATATAAGTCCGGAGGGTAGACAGTGTGGAGTTAGAATAACAGAAATTATTATCTAACTCGAGAACAAGGTCCTATTGGAAAGCTCTCGTAGTTCATTATTTAATTGGATCATGAGACATCAGTATATTTCCAATCACGAGACTGGAGACAGTTTGTGAGGGTGCGTTGCGATAGTGTGTAAGAAGACGGGCTACTTCTGTGATAAATGTTGGCTCTACATTCCAACACATTGATAAACCCACTCACTTATCAGTTCCCGCCACAAGCTCACATTTAACCCTTGACCTCTCGACATTCCCTGATGACCTCATGAACTTCAGCCAAGACTGATGTTGACCTTTGACCTGTTAGAGTTAAATAGCCCAGGAACGTATTACTAGTAGGAGCATATGTTTCTGTTGTGTTCTTTGAAGCATGTGCTGTAATTCTCACAATGACCCCTGACCTTGCAGGCATATTTTGACCTCTGACCTTTTCTAGCGTATTACAACTACTGACCTTGACAAATTATTGCCTTGATTAGTTACAGAAAATTTAAACTTTGTTTTAAATTACAATCACTTGCGGAATATTTACTCTAAATTGGATTACTTTGTTTAACATAGATCTGTGTAATGTCTGGGTTATAATATTTCTCTCTTATGTTCTGAACTTGTTGTCAGGTTACATGCTACCTAACGCATTACACCTGTAGTTTGGATTAGATGTCGCCTTAAACCTTATTTAATTAACAAAGTCGCATACTCAAGTATTACCTGAATGTTACATTTTCATTAATCATGATTTACCTTAAAATATGTCCGCATTTAATGAACCAAGTTAAAAATTGCCATTTATAAAACATACATATTTCATTGGATCTCTTGAAAACCTGAGGTGCACTTAAAAGTGTGTTTCCTTAAAAGTTCATTTCCTTAAACATTTTATATCAGTCATGCATATGTCTTGCATCAAAACGAAAATATAAAGTTGACATATAACACTTTATAGACCATTCTTGATTACATGTTACCTACGACCAACAGAATTGATGAAAGAGGAATTTGAACATGTGTTAATTTTGTCAGTTTTGATTGTCAGGTTTTTAATTGAAAAAGAAAAAAATGTCTAATTCTGATTTAATTAAATACTTTCTGGATGAGAAGAGATTTGTCCATGATATTTTTTCTACAAATTAATGACGTCTATTTGACTTGAAGTAATTTTAATTAGAAACACATAAAAATTGTAAAAATCAGATTAACATTATTAAAGTGACTCCCAACCTGAGGATAAATGTCAATAAAATAAAAAAATTGTGGGTTTGACATTCCAATATATTGAGTTTAAGTATTTTTCCTATAATTGAATGCTTAATTAATCCCGGTGAACATGATTTTTAACTTGTAAAAACTGTACATCACATTCCTGTTGAACAGATCATGATTTAAGTACTTGGAGTGTAGACTGAAGGTGTATACTCTCATCTGATGATCAGTTCATTGAACAGTGGAGTCAGCTAGATTTGACTTGTTAATTTGATACATCATCGTCTATAATTTGGTTAATTTTTGAACAGATGTTGTCTAGACTAAAGTACTTCTCAGTTGTCGCGACCAAGAAATTTATTAACCTACTTCTGAAATAAAATCCCAATTTAGAAATAATCTTAAGGGTTATTCTAGGCCGAGTGAAATTTATGATTCATTCAAGATTTTTTCGTCAGTTGTTTTACTAGGCTGTAGTTATATTGGATACTGTGAGTATTTCTTAAAATTTTATGCAAAATACCTGTACTTTTGCGTCCTTCATAAGTGTTCTTTATAAATTATGGTGTATATGTAGTTGAATGTGAATCGTGATGTAGAGAATAATATTTAGACTTGGGGTGGGGACAGAAATATCTCCTGTCAGCCCATACTGTACAATCTGCTCCGTCAAACAAAATTACACAAAGAGGACAAACTATGAAAGGCAGATGAATAAAAAGTCTCCGATTCAGAAGAGGTGTCTTTGAAATTTTGTGTTTAGTGAATAAAAATCTCTACAAAAATATGAAGCTTATGATGAATGGGGGAAAAAAAATGAAATTTGATTTTGAAATTCTTGTGTCAATGTCTGCACTCCCTGTTTTCTATTTAATGGTGACCCCTGACCTTGCACATTCTCTAGTTTTGATATCATTGACCTCTGGCCTGTCACGTTCTGGGTTGAAGAGATTTTTACCTGAGCATGATAACAGGTATATGTACAGGCAAGATCACAGCACCTTGGTGATTATAAACATGAGGATTTTTAATGAATGATTCACATGTAAAATACAGGACGAGCAACAGGGGAGACACGACACAAATGTGAGAGTGTCTGCATACACTTACGTGTGGGAGAGAGCGGGCCACGAGGCAGAGGCAGGAAATAATTGGGGTTGGGAGCAGGGTAACAAATTAGAAGACAACATATTATTGAGAGGTTAGATTGTAGAATGGAATCTTCAATGTTTGTCAGTCTATAACAAAGACCTAAAAACTAACCTTTGAGTACATGCCATCATATATTATTATGATGGCAGATAACTTTCAGATGTATTTTCAAACATGTGACCAATTATTTAGTTATTTCTACCTGTACATATGACAAAATATTACCTGTATGGGTGACCAAAAAACGAGTAATATCTACCTCAGTACATAGGACAAAATATTACCTGTATGGGTGACCAAAAAACGCGTAATATCTACCTCAGTACATAGGACAACATATTACCTGTACTTATGACCAATTAAGGAGTATTATCTACCTGTACATTGATCACAAAACATCTTGTAAATAATATATGCTGAAGGACATTAAACGTCTGGCAGACAAACAAATAGGATGATTACACGTACACATAGCACACTTATTGACTTGTCTACGTGTATCAGGACCCAGAGTTATAAATTTAGACCTGACCATTAGTCCTACACAGGATGTGGGATCAGGGAATGAAGCAGTGGATTCTGTTTTTGGTTGTGGAGTTAAATTTCACAGTTCTCCAGGTTAGTGATATAATGAGGGGTCTTCATTGGACATGGAGGCAAGGTGTACTGGACTCTTGTGTGGTTTGTGTTTTACGTCCAGTCCTATTAGCTCATTCACCCCTGAAACTTCATAATGAACTATTCCAACCTTTGAATTGGATGAGTTCAAATGTGTCTTCAGGGGTGAATGAGTTAAACCATGTGCAGTTATGATATCTTGACGTTTGACCATACACTAGAGCTGTGTGCGTACCAAAATTATATAATTTGACATATTCATCCAATATCTGCAGAAATAGTAATTAGATTTATCTGTTCGTTTCTGGAAATCATCAAGAGCAGGGGTACAGTCGAACTAAACGACTTTGTACCACATTACAGTACCATTTGATGTTCTACGATGTCGTGCACCACCGGCCACGGTGTTCTGGGTATTAATACAGTACAGGCCTGCAGTTATGATCAATATTTGTGTTTTGCATCAGTTGCAGAGGAAAACAGAATTTTGAAATGTGGTACCTGAAATACTTTGCTGTTAACAATCGCAGGAAAAAATTCTAGCATAAGATTGACCAGTAATGACCATGGCCATAACAAATTTTAATTGAAGTAAACAGAATTTCTCATTTATCAGTGCATGCGTGGATTATGTGTGATGCAAAAAAAAGTAATTAGAAAATTTGTTTTTATCACAGAGGTGACATTATCTCCAATGTAGTATAATGACCATAATAATATTAGTAAATACCCTTATGGTAAACTTGAATGTATAACTTCATATAAGATTATCATAAAGATGTAAATATTATAATCGTGACTGTATATAAAAGCCAGAGAAAATAAACCCCATGTAACAGCCCAAAACTTTTGTCAGGACTTGCTATTACAATGTATGTCCACTTTTGGCCAATTTACCAAAACAGATCCATTAATATTATTCTTGTTGTGTGTTTTACTTATAGTTGGAATATTTGTGTCTTTCAGTTTTATACTGTACATGTTGACAGAGAATATATCTATACATGTACTTCCTTTATTTCAACTTTCAAAGCATTTTACGATTTACTGTGGCTTGATATACATGTATATATGTACAGGGTTTCACAGATGTATATTTACTATTAGGTCATACTAGTGTTGTCCCGATGATCGATTATAATCGATATCTAATCGGAAAGGCAACCGATTCCCGACAATCGATTATGAG
>JAUMHH010204198.1:0-13168 GCA_032359455.1 Chlamys rubida
CTCTGAGAGGGGATACTCACACTCTGTGCCTCTGAGAGGGGATACTCAGACTCTGTACCTCTGAGAGGGGATACTCACACTCTGTACCACCTGTGATAGGTGATCCCCTGGTACCCTTTACCTCTAAGCGATGATTCCCCGGCCCTAACTTTTGGGAGGGGATCTCCAGGTGCTGTACCTCTGAGAGATAATCCCTATAAGCCCTATACCTCTGAGAGGTGATCCTCAAGTGTTGTATCTCTGAAAGGGGATTCCCACCAGGCCCTGTATCTCTGAGAGATGATCCACAGGGCACAGGCCCTGCTCCTTTGAGAAGGGATCTCTAGGGCCCTGTACCTACGAGAGAGGGATCCCCAGGCCCTGTATCTCTGAGAGGGGATCCCCAGGCCCTGTATCTCTGAGAGATGATTCACAGGCCCTGTTCCTTTGAGAAGGGATCTGTAGGGCTCTGTATCTCTGAGGATAACAATTCACATTCCAAATGACACCTGCTTCACTTCCAATCTACAGGGGTCTAATTACAGCAGGGAAGTCTAGCCAATTACTGAGAACATGGGAGGTGAATTGTAGTAATGTGCACATAACGTGTATGTATCTAATGATACCAACTCGGCACCAGCTCATTTTCCTTCGACTGAAAACTGCCTCGGGACAGAAGAAATTTGTTTTCATTCTCAAGGTTTTTTGCAAAACTCATTGAAACATTTAGTGTTCTATTTAAAGTGAAATTGGAATTGCCACATCAGTATTTAGTTTATGTGCCAAGCTTTAGGCCAGGTTTAGGAACTGTGCTGCAGATTAAAATATTGGAGCCTTGCTTTCAAGAAGGAACAATTAAAATAGCACAATCTAAAGTTTATAATGATATCCCAGACACAACAACTCTAAATCCTTCCAACTAAGTACAAGTCCCTTTCCATCTCAAGCTTATTACTGTTTAAAAAGATGTGTCTCTTTGATTTTTCAGTTATTATATTTTAAGACATGGTAAATGCATTTATCGCTATTAAAGTTCAACCAAACCTAAGTACATAGCTTTAGTCATTATGGGTTGAACTATAAGTGCAATCACATGGTTGAAATAAAATACAATCTCACCACTTTACATAATTGTGCTAAAATACTTTTTCCGTATTAAATACCTTGTATATACATAAGTTTTCTACTAAAATATGGGTATTTAAATCTGTATATATATGGTAGCCTTTTATACTGATACTATATGAGGTGGAACATTTACAGATATCCACCTTCCATATACAGGTAAGCTATGAATGGTCAGGTTTACCTCTAATCTGTCTTACAAACTGTATGGGAACGATTATCATTCATAAGACATATTACACAAAATATCGGGTCATAAATACACATCAACAATGAGTTAGGACAAGGTCAGCTTTGATAAGTTACTACAGGTCTTACCAGGTACTACTACTGGTCAGTATGGTCAGTACATCGGAACAACTGACCATTGTCCACAAGGCTTTACATCATACACTGATCATAGAGTATATACTAATACTCAGATTAAGATGTCTCTTGTTGGCAGCCATATCAATAAAATGCACACTTCCTGACAAAGTTATAGCCATTTACTGGGAATAAGCCCACATTTGGGATAACTATGAATGTGGAATTAAACTGTGCCATTTTTTCCACAGATTTGTATAGAAGGCCATATCTGGGAACACTTGTTTCTGGCTAAAATTAAAAAATGTCTGATTTGAAAAAAAATCTAGTAGCTAGTTTAGCCATTGTTTAAAGACAGACAAACTCCAATTATCCAAAATAAAATATACTTCATACAAGCAGAAGATCAAAACGGCCATTGACATAAACCAGGCACCATGGACACATGTACCCCAACAAAATTCCAAACTACTACCTAACTATTTGGAAAGACTGCTACCAGAATAACAATCAAAAGATCAATCTGTCTTTAAGGCCCGCTCATAAAAAGACAGTTCTGTAAAGAGAGGTAATCTTCCTATAAGGACTCTTGCTAAAAGGACCTGTTAAAGGAAGTCCTCCACCTGTCTTTGCCAAAAGGACCTGTTAAAAGAAGTCCTCCACCTGTCTATAAAGCCCATGTCAAACAAATCAAGCTTCCAATCAAACAGGGCCTTTCAAAAGACATGTGACCTGTCTACATACAAAGAAAATACAACTGCCGATAGGTCATCCAGCACTCTATAAAGACACTTGTCAAAAGCAAAGTCAAGGATCTACGAAGAGGAATCATTAAAGTAGGTCACCTGTGTATAAAGACCCTCGTCAGAGGAACCACCATTTGTTTTAAAGGACCTCTGCAAGAAGACCTGTCAAAAGAGCCACCTTCTAAAAAGACTTGTGAAAAGAAGCCATCTACTGGCCCAAAGGAAAAGTTAAATGAGGCTTTCTGTGTAAAAGGAATCCTGTTAAACCTGGTCTTAACATGTCATCTGTCCGTAAGGTGCATGCAGCACTTGCGAAGACACCCCTGCATGTCAATATCCCATTGTTAGTATCTATCACAAATGAATGCAGTCACAAACCACGTAATCTTCAAAGCCAAGTTCCCAGAGCGGTACATCAAAGGCTGTCAGTATCTGTTTACCTATTTCATCAGGTTCACAACAGTGCAAGTCTATATACTCTCATCCTCTGATAACAATTTGTCCAACTTATCAAACACAATTACCAGTGATGGCCGTCTATCAGATAGCACTTCTGTGGTGTCAGGAAGTCACTTGAGGTCTAGATCTGGTGATAAACCTAACTCCTCCTGTTTTACATCCCTTTAAAAAACATAAGGCAACCTCCGCTGAATTTTTATCTGTACAAGCATGCAGAGATCTTTCATACATATAACTTGCATGCTGGTGTTTAGTAAGTAAAATCCCCATTAAAGACATATGTGTTAAACAGGTTGTTGGAGAACTTAGAATCGTAATCACAGATGTACGCAACTCGGTTATGAAGTGTACAGTCGCAAACATTTATAAACAACCTAAACATTTATGTACGTCACTGGTAACATTTATCTGATGTTGTAAAGCTCTACTTAGATATCTCCCTAACAGTGTAAGTCCCTGTAATCCCCAGTCACTCAGTGGTAAGTAGTCTCTCATCAGTTTAATGTTTAATGATATACTACACCTGTAACGATGTACCTGTCTCTGGGGTACAGGTATACTCATCCTACCATTACATTATAACGGCCAACGAAGTATAACCATCACAGTCCCTGATTATGATGTACCATATTAACGGTGTACCTATTACCTGTGGTTTACTTATCCAACCATCACTTAATTAGAAGCAAGAACTCCCTGATTAATGAAGATCTTTAACAATGTACCTGTGACTAGGGTACAGGTATATATATGGATTCCTACCCATCATACAGTAATATGTAGTCCCTGATTAACGATGCACCTTTGACGATGTACTTGTCATGATGGACAGGTCACCTTGCTACAGTCATACAGGTATATCTACAGAATCACAACAGGTCACGGTTGATGTGGACATGTCAATTTCATACTTTACCAGGTTAGGTTTATAATGCCTCGGATAAAATTAGGTTTGTAGCAGATACAGATACATACCATCTAAATGTATGACATAAATAATCAGGTGTAGAGCATACTCACACTGACCACCACACTCTAAGTCTACCCGTCTGACCACATTGTAGATCCTTAACCTATTTGTAATACCTGTCCTGGTTTCACCTGGAAGTGACGAGGAACAAAGTACTGAACCAATCAATAGGTATTACTTTTACCTACAGTCTTCACTATTGACTTTTCATCTGAGCGTAATTGATTTTTGTATATACGTGTATATACCTGATGGCTGTATATTTGTACACTATAAACAGTACTGACTTTCACTGCCTTGTTTACCTCCCTCCCTCCAGGCTCCCGATCACCCTGTATGTAACTGCACTGGTATGTTCGTACAAAGGGGGCTATATATGTCTTTGAGTAAGGTTGCCGTTAATGATACAAGTATAAGATCGACATAAGGGCTACCTTTGTTGATGTAAATTGAAATATTCCATGCACACTGAAATATACTTTGAAAATGAAATACAGCTCACAGATTGATAGCAATTTCTTTATTCTGTGATCTAGTTATGGTCTTCTTAAAAGGTGTTGACCTTGCACTCAAGGTCACCAATGACAAGGACCAATGGAGTGGAGGTGAGAGTGAAGCTGGCCTACCTGTGGCCAGCATACATCACCAGCCCTTTGATGGGGGTGTGAGGTCAGTCCCTGTGACAGCTGAGACAGAGGTGTTCACCCTAACACATGACAGGGCTACTTAGACATCCAGTGACCTCGCCCAGCCTCCAGGACACAGGTCAGGGGTCAGAGGTCATCGTCAGGGGAACACCATACATCACACACTTTCAACACTGCCCTGGTGGGGATATACTGCAGTGCTCATAGGTAAATAATTACAACTATCTATTACAGACCACAGGGTTGCTTTGCTTGGGATGTTGACTGTCTCTTGTGACAAATATAGCCTCCATTTACACATTAACCCTTTCACCACTATAGACCATAATGGACTCATTCAGATGAATGCATGGTAGAGTCTACTCAAGTTACCTAGGGGTGAAAGGGTTAAATCAGTCAACTCTGGCTGACTAACAATTTTTTTCTCCTTGCAACCAATTGTGGTGTGCTTTTTATAAGCAACAAAGTGATTTCTATAGCACCTGCTTTCTCCAAGTGTGGGGTTCTAACTCGAGAATCTTAGAAACAGTCATAGACCCCTAGGTGATGTCACAGTGCCTGAACATGGGATGAATGTACAACTACATTCTTTAACCTACCAATTTTAGTAATTCTTCTGAAATTAAGTGACACAATTTTACATTAATTAGAAGATTTACATCACGATTTTTGCTGTTTGTAATATCAGTTTAAGGCTTTAGTTACAGTAGTTGTAGCACTTTCTATATCCACATTTTGTTTTCACCAGTAATTTATGTGGAAGATACTAGTTCATGTATCCATACTCCTCTCTAAATATGACCAGTTAAATCTGTTCTGGTTCATTTAGCATAATACATGTATCAGTAAAATAAATCCTAATTATCATCACTATTATAATGGAAAGACAATGATCTTAAACAAGCGGTATTGGTTCTCTTCATTGGAGACAAATTCTAAAGTCTAACACTGAGTTGTGTATCAGCCTGACTAGCCCTGTATAAGGGGGGTATTGTAGCCACCCCTCCAGAGTGGCTGCCCTGGGACAAAGCCGCCCTTCTTCCCCTTAGTGAGAAGGGGCGTGTCAGCTCTGATGTAACAGTGGGAGGGGACTGTTTTTCACTGAGGGCCTCTGTTTACCACAGATACATTTACCAGGCAGTGATTATCTCAAATCAATCCAACATTTTTACTGCATGACCTGTTCCACTAACCTCATATAACTTATACCCTGTTCGGTTTTTTCCTGATCAGACTATCTGGGAATCTCAGTGTCAGGCCCTTCTTATGAAGGCCCGGAGTATATATGTATCAGCAACAGTGATGGGATGAGGACCCAATACTTTACATTTTACAGTCTGATATATGGACTACAACATGTTAGGGACCAGTCCCACCACCTCAGTGGACCCTGGTCAATACGGAATCCATCAGTGTCCAGTTAGTATATCATAGGGAGATTGGTTTTAGACAAGTGTCAGGTTGTAGAACATCATAGCATCCAGTCTCCTAATGACTGAAGGTCAAACTGTCCTACAGTGTTTTGTAGTAAAGTGCCTGTGTGTCACTGATGCATCGATTGATCACTCTGTGGGAACAGTTACCAACAATCATACGCCTGTCATAGTAGTGAACATTGATACCAACACAGTCATATACTCATTACTAAACACTTCACTGTAGGGCTAGTATATCAAATGTACCTACAGCATGTATCAGGCTCTCCAACCAATATGTATGTAGATAATTTTTTAACAATGTTATCAAGTGGATATGTCCATGTTATACGTATGAACACATGATCTATATCATGACGTCATCATATGATAACGAAAGAACATTAGCATTCCAGATTATATATCATGACGTCACAATGTTGACAACGGTTATACAGCCAAGATGGTGGAATTTCTGTCTTTAAAATTAATGCAACAAATTTCTTTTTATTCAATATTCACAAAACTTTGTAATAAAAAGGATCTTACATATGTTTCCATTTCATATGAGATTTGAACCTCGTCACATTTTTTTTTTTTTTTAGCATGCCTAAAAATTGAAAATTATTTTCATAAATCTGATATGATTACTGATGTAAGATCCTATATATATGTAGATGTTACTGGTAAATACATATCAACAGGTGATCAAAATGAAATAAAACACTGACCATAACTGTAAGTAATGACATGTTTATTTACTGGTATGACCATTGGTCACTCAGTACTAGCTGTAGAAGGTGGTAGTACCAGCGTGCGGTATAGAGGGTAGTGACTGATGATATGGTATCTGTGACATATAAGTGATGTATCTATAATAAACATGTAAATAGAACTGCCTGATCAATATGTATATAGCAGTCTTCATTTATTTGTTGTTGAACATACTGGCATATAAGATGTACTGCATGGATTAATGAATATTATCTAGAATAATCTGGAACAATGTCATATATGAATCTTTCAAGAAAATTTCATCATTAAGGTCACTATGTTTGATATTTTGCACTTCAATTTTTGAGCAGTAAATCTTCTAAAAGCCTGTCATAAACAGTATAAAACCCCCTCAGAGTTTTAAGTATGCATAAAATCACAATTACAGCAGCCATATATTTTACCAACAAATGTTTACACTTCCCTTTAAGGTGGAGTGTATCTCAACTCTGTGTGGTATCTCCAACAAAGGAGAGTTCCAATTTGTTCAGCATTTTTTCAAAATTTGGAGTTGTTCATCCATTGCATAAAGCAAAGAGTAATATACAAAAGAAATATATATTTATCATTTCCTTTATCATAATTTTTTTTTTTGCTCTGCTAGAGGCCATGATCCCAATATTTCTTGATTAGGAAGGAGGGAGCTACCATTCATGATAATTACAAAGTAATGCATTTCTGAAACCAAGAGATAGCCAGTTATATATTACAAAGTTCAATGTAAGTGCAATTCGTATCTAATTTCTTCAAATTTCCAATATTTCAGTAATTCTAGTTTTACCTGGCACTGATATTTCCAATTTCCTCACGGTTTCCTTCCATGATAATCCATCATTACCTTATATAAGTGTGAGGTTAAATCCATGTTCCTAGCCACAGAATCAATGTTACAAGCTCCTGTGGCCAATCATCATCATACCTGGTGGGTGTACGCAGGTGATAAGCGATGTATTATGTCACTGTAAATATATTGATAGTCCTCATCTTGTGTAGCCACACGTTACAGAATAAATGTTTCCAATTCTGTGTAAGTCCGACAAGTACTGGTGTCAGATCTGAACACTATCTCACCAGAACTTGGTCCAGCAATCGAGACCAATCACTACATCATTAAACTGCCAAAAACCTTACATCTCTACCCCGATCACAATTTATCATAACCGAGGATGTGTGTTGTGCCTCCAGTTTGTAATCAACACAAGCTGTCGAAAACTTTTAAAGGGTCCTAGCACAACCAGGTAAAATATATCATTTACCACTTTGACATCATTAGCACTGCCTATCAGTGCCTTTTGGAAGTCTATTAGCACCAACTGTATATTTTGCTTACTAAGCACATTCAGAAAACCTAACCAATTAGCACCATTCTTCCCAGTCTAATGCCTTTGTAATTCTTCACCAGTACTGTAGCCTGTCTCTGTCAAAGTTCACCTATATAAAATTACTTTTTATCTTATCTACAGGGTATTTATTATATAATCCCAATTATAGCACACTTGCCCTCCTGTGTTTGCTCATATATAACTCCACAGGGAGTGTATGTTACACTCTAATACTCCAGACCTAGAGTAAGCTTGTGTGTTATACTTGTATAGTGACATATCGTTCTCCTTCTGGTCATGTTGTAAGTACATATACATTGTAAGTATCCAGAGATATATGTTGACTGTGTCCTTTTCACCCCCAGGGATTGGAATCAAATCAATTTCTATTTAGTTTTTACAGACAGAGTGGCAACAGAGTTTTGTCCACTGGCTATAAACAGGTATATGTTTATATAAATGTCCGTTATTTGTTTAGTTGGTACCCTACAGCAAGTAAAGTGTCAATATACCTGTGTAAGAGAGACCTACAGCAGAGGTCCAATACCTACATCAGTGTAACAGTTAAATCAAATCTATATAAACACTGGCAAGCTCTAGAAATTAAAATAACAATTATGACACATGGAAATCGATCTGTCACTGACTTAAGGGTGTATGCTACCTTACTGTGTGATGAATCCCTTTCCAGAGAGTTCCACAATTAAAGATACCTAACATATCTGAACAATTGGTAAAATTAATTAATGACATATTTTCATGTACAAAAGAATGCAAACAATAATTATTAACAACAGGATAATGTGGATCTGTATTACTGCAATGAAAATCAAACGTTTTTAAGTGACGTAATTCTTATACAAAATACATACATGTATAATGTGCAAGGTAGCAAATAACCTCAACTTCTTATTGTAACAATTGTAATGCTTCTATATTTGAAATTATAGATTGCCAGGCATGGTTTTTAATTTCTCTTGTTTACAATCCATTGCTACCATTTTCAATGAATGCACATCAATGCAAATTAGAGTCATCAACTCAATAAATTTCTAGAAATAGTAATAATGACTTTAAATGCATAGATCATTGAACCCTGAAATATCCTACTTGACCTTTGTATAAAAGTTTGACCAAAATCCATTAAGAAATGGAGTTGCTAGAGTGTCATCACTAAATTAATTGACAAATAGTAACGATGACCTAGGCTTTAATTGACCCTGGAACTCTGAAATATGACCTCATTCAAGTTATTCTCGTACTTGCTTGACCTTTGTGTATAATCTAAACAAAATCCATCAAGAAATGAAGTCCTTAGAAGGATCAAAACAGGACAAAACAGGACTGGCATTGGTAACACCATACGCCCGATAAAATAGTAGAGGCATACAAATTAAATTCAGCAGTGATTTAAATGATTGACCAAGACAGTCAAGACTGCATACTGACTGACCAATACTGTTGACCAAAGAAAACCATACCATACACATAAAGTATTAATTAGCTAACACCAGGTGAAGGTTGAGTTCACCACTGGATGTTGCATGGGTCATTCTTATGTACTGAAGTAGTTGATATCAAACAAACTATCTTAGTAAAGCAATTTACTGGAGGTCAATTCAATTAACTTGATAATTCACTCTACTGGAGGTTCAGCAAAGTAGCTTAGTAAAGCAATCTGTTTGAGGAATATAAGCACTGAAGCAGTATGTAACTGGTAATATCATTGCTCAAGTAGAAATCTTATACACTTTGGTTTCATAAACCCTCAGATTGCACTATCATAGAAACAGAATCCGGAGTCTTACATTTTTGTCTTGGACTCACCTTAATTTTGCAAAACTGCACCACAGTGCTACTTTGCAATGAAGTAAATGTCCAGATACTTCACTGGCACCCATCAGAGACTTTTTTCATAAAAGTTTCTGCATATTTGTTTTTCATAATTTAGTAAATAGCATTAAACACAGATCATTAATTACCCAACGTCAGAATAAGGTAGAGTACACATCTGTTCTGTTGAGGTAATTCGTATTGACTATAGTTTATGCTATCAAGCTTTTGAAATCAATGCAAAGTGGTAGATCCCTGAGTTGGGTTTGATGGTCTTCCAGACTCCTTCCTTCACTCCCCAAACCCTTACTTTAATTCCTCGGATAGAACACTGCAGCAAGAGTCAAAAGTTAGACATGGTGCATGCAACACTTGGAAGTGTCTCGCGCACACACCTAAATCATGCTGTCAATTCTGTGCAGGAAAACATCAGGGGACAAGCACCAAATACTGCTTAACACTAAAACCCATTTCTCTTCACCTTTATTCTGTACAGACATGCTATAAATTATACAGTAGACTACAATACCAGTGTTTTGGTGTGGGGGGAAAGTCCGATCAGGTACGTACCATTAATCATAAGAGAGCAAGGTTTAGCTGACAAGGCTGGTGTACCACAGCTACTGGGAGCCAGACTCCTGTTTATGTAATCCTACCCACCGCTCTGCTGGTACTGCAGCACTCGTCAGATTATGCACATTTGTGTAAATCTTTGAAAGTAGTGCATTTACAAAGCTCATGTGGTAAATGTTTGTTGTTTGGATGTCTTAAAAAGATTGACAAATTCTATCATGGTAAATGTCTGCAGACATTAACTTTCCACTGGCCGCAGGTCGGTGGTTTTTCTCAGGGTAGTTCGACTTTCCTCAACCACCAAAACCTGGCATGTCCTTAAGTGACCAAAGCTGTTAATAGGACGTAAAACACAAACAAACCAAACCAAACCAAACATTAAATTTCTATTGAAATCAATAGAATTGTCGTAAAACACAGCATATACCAGTAATTAAGGTCACAAAGGTCAAAGATGATATGACCTCTAAGCAACAGGAACTGTTCCTGACTCCAGAATATTGTGGTAATTCTGGATATTGTTGAGGAATCTTATTCGACCGGAACGGTGGACCGAGCTTGAGGTTTATCTCTCTGGGTATCATAATATCTAACAGGTGTAGAACAATGGCCAGTCAAACAAATGTACATCTACGTTTGCTTCCAGGAAACAGAATTCTGTACGATGCTGATGAATTTCATGAGGATGTTATAACCTAGCTAGTATTTTCATTAACTAGTTAGCTATAGAAAAGGTTCAATGACAGTATTACTTTATAGCATATTAATTTTTGAAGGTCAAATTTTTGCGGTTTATTATTTGAAACTTTATCATTTTAAAGGATGGTAACTATATTAAACATTTTGTGTATACAGTAAACAACTGTCATCTCTATGTTAAGTGACAGTATTACAGCCGTCTCTGTAGCGAAACACAACATTATAGCTAGCTTTCACGCCCTGTTGCCGTCATGGTATGTAACTTTCATATGCACATATTTTACTTCATTCAATGCATAAACAAGAATAATAAACAACTTTTTTTGTGGTGAAGAAGACATTTTTTTCCAGACTTATGATAATGGGAAACTTCACCAAATGTACATCAGCTTTATGAAGGTATGAGCGTGATCATGAAGCGTGTCTGATGAAAGATATTTTGATCATGCAGCGTGTCTGATGAAAGATATTTTGATCATGCAGCGTGTCATGAGAGACGGAGCAGCTAGAGAATGCACATCTACATATACAGGTAAGTTATCACACGGTAATCTACAGACCACACCCACATCACCAGTAAGTAAGACTTCCAAATACTGCATAATCTACGTCAGAACATGAATAACAACAAAGCGTTCTGAGTAATATATTTGTTACAGAATAATCAACCTTTACCAATTGTTCATACGGTAGAATTTTTTAATCTAGGTGTTTTGAGAATGTGCCCTACTATATATTCTCATGGAACTTGTTATTTTGCAAGCATGTAAACTCAGCATTACTTTTTATGTGTTACAATGGTCTAGATTTGAAATTCACATGAGAATTACTGATTTCATGTATTATAAGGAGGTAATTTTTGCCAAAATTTAATTTGTTCACCTTCCATGATAGGGGGGATTTATCATAAAAGCAAAAATGGGATTTATCATAAAAGCAAACAGAAGTACACAAAATACTGTATATGGTAATTGCATACACAGGGTATAGTTAAAACACTGGGCAAATATAACGTTTACTTGTGAAGGGCGTATATTTAACTGGGTGCAAATTTATCAGTACTGTATACAGTATTTCATGTCTATAGACTTGTTCAATAATGTAATTATTGACTTATTATTCAGTACAGAGTATAATAACTTGCAGAAGTTATGAGAAGAACTAACAACAGAGTGTTGTGTGTAAGCCTTTCCTCCCGGACTTACTGTGCCTGATCCATAAATAAACCAGAGATTAAATTCCCTATAAGTCCTGTGTCACACTACAAATAACAGTTTTCATTCATACACAAAGAGGCCAGAAACTGGTATAGCATAACTGGCAGTCCTATAAAGGGAGACTATTTAGGTAACAAAGCCAATCCGATGGATATACACTAAATCCATTTTAGTGTACCTTATAGTGCTAACACTCAAGTCTATGGCCACACAAAACCAACCAGTTCTAAGCCACCCAAAAAAAGCTGGAAGGGATTTCAACCGTTATGGCCATCTTGACCCAAATCCTCTTCAACATACAAGGCACAAGCTAGGACCCCAAATATTTACCAACTGTGTAATGGTGTAAACATATTGACATAGCCTATACTTGGTAGATACTTTTAATGGCCTTTGATCTGTGCCCCATGACCTATTACCCCCTAATAATGTTAATAGCTGTACCAATACTTATGAATGGACAGAAACAAGTCAGGCATGTTACTGCTATACTAGCTATAGTCCACCTACACAACAAAACTATCGTCAGTCCTGTCTGTTCTTATATCAATAACCATTTACATATCTATTTAAACACATTTTCGGTGCAGATTTAGACCTCATGCAAAGAACTTTGTAGGCCGTCAGATTAAAAAAACAAACTACAGATTGAAAAAAGGTAATGTATCATATTTCAAACTTTATCTAACAATGTAGGTGTACGCCATTATATGTCAGGTATATGTTTGATTACAGTATTCTTCCCTCCAGCTGTCAATCCATCACGTTGTACTGCAGTCCTGGGACTGATTTCTGGAGGCTCCACGTAAGTTCAACCTCCATGCTTCCTTTAAAACAGCCACAGCAGTCATTCACTAAGACCTATATAACGATTTACCTATCACAGGTGTAACTTTTACCTATCACAGGTGTAACTTTTACCTATCACAGGTGTAACTTTTACCTATCACAGGTGTAACTTTTACCTATCACAGGTGTAACTTTTACCTATCACAGGTGTAACTTTTACCTATCACAGGTGTAACTTTTACCTATCACAGGTGTAACTTTTACCTATCACAGGTGTAACTTTTACCTATCACAGGTGTAACTTTTACCTATCA
>JAUMHH010204209.1:0-13168 GCA_032359455.1 Chlamys rubida
CACAAGGGTAAGTTGTAGACAACACAAGGGTAAGTTGTAGACAACACAAGGGTAAGTTGTAGACAACACAAGGGTAAGTTGTAGACAACACAAGGGTAAAGTTGTAGACAACACAAGGGTAAGTTGTAATTCCCTGGGATTGAAGTCAAGAGAGCAAGAAGGCAACGAGTTTCTGGCATGAATGACTCTAAGTTTGTTGTAAAATAGACATTTTTGATATGCATTTATGTTATTAACAGGTAATTTTGTAGATTGCTCTATTTCTGTCAATATAGACCGGCTATTTTACTCTCTTAGATTGTGGCCTCTAAAGTTACGGGGTATGGATGGTATCTGAGTCCTGTTTAACTCCAGTGACCAAAGATACAGGTTAAATGTTATTGCTGGAAAATGTAGTAACAAGTCACCTAGAATTCAGGTGAATTGTTCACAGTGGTTTGTACACTTAACTCTCCAATACCGTCTATTGATTCAATGAAAGTGGCCTTACATCCCCTTTCCTATGTTCCATATTATTGCCAGATTGTGTGAAGAATTAGTATAACGTAAAAGAGCTTTAACAAAAATTAGTAAAATCATTCAAGTTAGGTTTTCCTGTCACTAGTGAGAAAAAAAGTTGTCTAGCTTTATTTAGAATTGAAGTTCATTCTACCAGACAGGGCACATCCTGTGGTGTATCCTTGCCAGTAGTAATTTTAGCTCGCCTTTCCTTAGGGCAAGTGACCTTAGGTCATAGTTTGGCATCTATTGTCCATCTGTCCACTTTTCACTTGAAAGAATAGTCTAGAATGGCTGAATGGCTTTTTACCAAATTTGGTTGGGAGCATAGCTAGGCTATGGGAACTTAACATCGTAGAAATGAAAGGTGTGGCCCCTCTGGGGGGAGAGGGGCAGGGCTTCATAATTGAAACATAGGTAAATCTTTGAACATTTTAACTGTTAGAGTATGGGTACATAGATCCAAACCTACATTGATTTAGATCATAGCATCCTTGGCCAAAGGCGACTCGGAGTCAGATTTGTTGAACTACTTCAACAACTTCTGAATAATAGAAATACCTAACATTGTGATACTTTGCCAGTAATTTGATGGCTTAGAGTGCCACTAAGTTTGCATAAAGAAATAACCTTGACTCATATCCAAGGTCACAAGGGGTCAGATCTGTGAAAACACTTTACCATCTTCTAAATAACTCACTCTGAATAAAAGAAAGACTACGAGTGCTACAAAATTTGGAAAGAAGAATGACCTTGACATATATTCAAAGTCACAGGGGTCAAATTAGAAAAAAAATGTTATTTAATTTCTTCTGAACAATGGAAAAACCCAGTCATGACATTTGGCTAATAACTTGCTTGCATAATTAAAAGTGCTACAAAATTTGCATGAAGAAATGACCTTGATGTATAATTTATTTAAGGTCATAGGTGTCAAATTTGTGAAAACACTTTACCATCTTCTAAATAACAGAAAGACCTGTGGTATTTTGTCATTAACATGCTGGCCAGGAGTGCTACAAAGTTTGTGAAAAGAAATGACCTTGAACTGCTTTTAAGGTCACAGGGTAAAATTTGTTAAAACACTAACCGGTAAATAACTTCTGATGAAGAATAGAAAGACCTGGAGTTGCGATATTTGTCCAGGAACTTGTATTGAGTGCAACAATGCTTAAAACATGAAATGACCATGACCCATTTTTATAGGGGTCTAATTTGTTAAAATAATTTTTCTGAATACAGGAACAACATCCTCAGTTTCATGATATTTTGTCGGTTACTTGCTGACACGGTGTGCTACAAAGTTTGCAAAAACTATATTCATGGTCATAGGAGTCAAATTTAAACACAAAAAATTAACCAATTATTCTGAAGAATGGAAAAACCTACAGCCATGATGTTTGGCCAGTATCTTTCTTTGCATGGAGTGCTACAAAGTGTGCAAAAAGAAATGACCTTGTCCAATATTCAAGATCACAGGGGTGAAACGTGTTTAAACACTAAATTAATTTTTCTGAATAGCAGAAAGACCTAAAGTCATGATATTTGACCAGTAACTTGTTTGGGGTGATTAAAGTTTGTGAATTGAAATAATCTTGACATATAGTTAAGGGCATAAAGGTCTGATTTGTCAAAAAACTTCTCCTGAGGAACCAAAAGGCTTAGGATAATAATAATTTGTCAGTAACTTGTTGGTGTGGAATGTTTGTAAAGAAAGGCAACAGTGATCAGGTGAGGGTCTTCAGGACCAATGGACCTCTTCCTTTACCAATATATTTGATTTCTTTTTCTTTCATCTCTTTATTGTTATTGTGTTTTTTTTACCCTATAGACAATGTGGGAGAAATTGAATGGGTTGAAACAAGAAATGGCGAACGCATGCCATCGTTGTGACAATCTGGGTAGCATGGACAGTCTGGACCAGAGTGAGAAGGAGCTGCCATCGCCAATGTCACAGCTTGCTGATCAAGTTAACTCTGAACTCAAAGAAGCCATATCACAGGTAATTGAATTTCTTTTGTCATCTATGTATCCTAAAATTGATAAAAATTACATTTTTCACTGTTGAAAAAATACCCATGGAACTGTTCACAATAAAAAAGCAAAATCTGTATGGCTAATAAGATAAATGATAGCAATATTTCATGGCCACTCCACTGTGCTCCAGGTGGAGAAGCGGATGGAGAACGTTAGGGACACGATTGGTCAGTGGGAATCTGTTGACCGTCAGAGGACTGACCTGAGGAACTGGCTTCACAGTAAACAGGAGCACCTCCAGGAGATGGAGCAGCGCCCCGCCAAACTTCACGCTGAGGCGGCCGAGCTGGAAATCGCTAACTTACAGGTAAAAGCTTTCAAGGTCATGATATATCTATATTAGAAATTTGGGGCAAGTCTTTAGAGAAATCTATATTGCAATATTGGCATAATCATCAATTTTTTTCAATTTATAAATTTGTTGTCCAACCTCATATAATCCATAAAATTCATATTTATGATACAACAACAAACACAGGAGTTTAGATTCATATAATTTATTCATACAACAATGTTTGGCAACCTAAGGGTACTCACACATGCTGCACATAAACTAACTGGGAATTTTGAAGTCTCGACAAAGTGGCATAGGCCTGGCCAAAACGTAATTACTAAGGGGCAGAAACTGAGTTACACTGGAGTGATAGGGCTGAGTTACACTGGAGTGATGGGGCTCTGATGGTGTGTTCAGTGTTCTTAGAGCACCTACCTTAAGATGTGAAGGTTGAATCAGGAAGTTCGGGGGTACGTCTGGACAGGTCACTGACAGTTGTAAAACTGATACAGCTAGTGTATCCAACCTTAGATTCGGGAGCCATGTGACTATGACTTATTGCTTAAAAACGTTGAGGTATGATGTAGCGTTTGTCAGGTGGACATATAAGGCTCATGTTTGTTGCAGGATACTGCATGGCTGGACAAAAACCTTAACACAGTGATGTCATCTTGTATTGGTCTAAACAAACACCCACACTGTAGATATAGGTGGGAAAACCATTAAGTACCAGACTGTGTTGTGACTTAATTCTAACTCACATAAGAAAAAAAGATGAGGAGCTTTGTTTAAATGTTGTTTCACAAACCACGTTTAAGTATATACAATTTTGATTGTTGTCGTGTTGTTAATAAACCTGTTTTTATGATTACAGGCCTTGAGAGAAGAGGTCCAAGGGCGAGGACCAGCCGTTGATGCGTTCCTGAACCGGTACCGTGAACTGACCCAGCACAACCCTGCCCTGGTGGACCCAGTAATGCGTGCAGTGCGTGAGGACTGGGAGGAACTTCTCGGGCAAATTGAAAATCTTCTAGAGGATAGGGAACAAGCTCTCCAGTGTAACCGCGATCTCCAGGAGGAGCAGACTGACATGGACCAGGATCTGGCCAATTTTGTCGACGAGCTTGAGAAGATAGAAGCTGCAGACGTATCTGTTGTGGAGAAGTCTGCCCAGCTAAAGGTATGTGGATGTAGTCTAGGCATCGGCAGGCAAGGCCTCACTCTGTATCAACTCCAAAAACCAGCGAAAGAAATGTTAGAAAGAGGGAAAATCATAACTGCATAAATGGGTCAGTTTTCTGTATCTTCCTAGGGTCTTATGAATATCTTCCTAGGGTCTGATGAAGATGTTTTTTGTACATAGTTATGTCCTCTTGTAGATATTTATTTTAAAAAGAGAATGAACCAGATGTTGGTAGGAAGCTTGAGTTAAGCAGTTTTTTTAATTCTCACTGTTTAAGGAAGTGATAGAGTGTGATGCCTTGCCCGCTGATTTACATAAGAGCTGATGTGTGTATCTAAACTGTGTGACCTTACCATGCTGCATTACTAATGGTTGTACCCCTAACATGGAAATCGTGACAGAATTGCTGTGGATATATCTTTTTATACTAAACATGAAAAATCACAATCTTTTTATCAAGAAATGCCTTTTATTTGTTAATATAATTACACTGAAAACAAGACAAAGATATGATAAAGGCACTATCATAAGTGTGATTTCAATAAAGGTTGCCATCGTCTAGTTTATGGCTAGTTATCTCCCTTGTTTCAAAGACGGCGGCAGACATTGGCAGATGTTAAATACAGTTTACATACATACATTTTATACTGTGTTTGCTAATAAGAGTTATGTTTACATAGTTGCCCACTTGCTTTGCATGCCTGTTGAGATCAATGTCCCGGTACAACAGTACCTATGGCCCATAAAAATAAACCATGCTCCACACTTGGACGGGTTATGGATCAAAATTGTCGATCAGTTGAAGCACATGTCACCATTTTGTTTATATTTCCTTTATATATCATCTTGAACTACGCTCTCATCGAGGTTACCAATGGCCGTCTCCTGGTCGTTGACGTGTTGAGAGAGCATGTGTATCATTGTTGTAAATCACTTAATATTATCTCAATGACTTTTCACCTCCGCAATTCAGTGCTCACTCTTCACCCCATACTCGTAGTTAAATCTCTAGAGTAAAAATTCTGTCAGTTTTAATTTTCATAAACTGTTGTAGCTTTATTCATTAATATGAAGCTTCTGAACAAATATACAAGTCAATATAAAACTTGTATAGTCTTCCTTTGACACTGTAGAAAGCTTTTGAATACAAGATTTACAGACTATTCCATACCCGTATAAAACACATAGATTTATATTCATCAGAGTGTAAACCCTAGATACATATACCTTGTGTTTGTCGGTTGGCTGAGAAGAAAGGCTGGGTAACATGGGCTGGGGTAAGCCATTGATTTAGGGGCGTAATCAATAACACTGACTGACAGAACCTAGGGTGTCCGTCGGATTGTATATTGGAACGGCAAACATAAAATGTACACGCTTTTATCTCGCTGATTACGGCTGGCAGCTACCCAGGTAAATACACATGAGACTCTGCAGACTAGCTGGTTGGTTGGTTTGACCATAAGACAGTTACCTTACCCCAATAGAGAGGCAGGTTTAAGCATGTGATGGGATTAAATGGTATGGCTTTACAACAATGGGAAAGTTGTGCGGAGTTAAAGGTCTGATTATACTGGTATGTAGTATCAGGAGGCCGCCTCATCGGTGTTAAAGCAGTGGCATGCTTATATTAGGGAATGAACCATTCTTGTCTGTGAACAATCTAAAGTAAACGAGATCAGTGTGTGTGTGGATGACTGGCTGGTTAGATCTCTACAACACGTTCAGTCAGAATTAAGTAAGTATGATCACAACAAACTGAAGTGGTAAATGATAAATGAGCATGTTCTCCTGGCTCTGTCTATATCTAACTTCCCATTATCTCTGAGCTTTCTATCCAACCTTACCTGAGCTTTGGGTACAGTCAATTCTCCTGTCGACTGATCGTCAGCTGCTGCAGACTTTATTTATACACCTTTTGTATTATACCAAGTATCTCACTGTTTTATTTACGTCTCTTATTTACCTGCTTTAATCTACTACCTGTCATCTTGTTAGCCCACTAACTCTGTCAGTAGCGGTAAAATCCTCAGCCCTGTGTATAGGTAGGTCAGATCGTTAAATCTATTATAATTTGGCGGGAAAGGCATTACCAGTTAATTTGAAACTTGTTCCAACATGTCCAACAAACTTGTATATTGGATCAATACGGAGACAAATAATTCATTTTAGTTAGCTTGAATGCCTGTCAGCTATCGGGGTGTACCCTTAGGTACGTTAACGTGAACCGGACAGGTGTATCACAGGGAAAGTCTGTTAAATTTCTCTCCTACTCATGTCTGTGGCCATAGCATTGGCACTGTGTGTGCAGCACTGACCTGAACTAGGTGGGTGACCACTGCCTCTGTCCTCTATCATTGCCTATCTGCTTACACTCGTTCCTCCTCCTTCCTTTCCTGGTGTGGTTGTAGAAATCTATTTATGGTGACCTGTGTATATCGAGGTAAGTGGTCGTTAAGCAGTAAAAAAAAAAAATTGATGACAAGAAAAAACTAAAATATGCATTTTTTCTTTCCCTATGCAGTAAATACCATTGGTTAAACCTTTTTGAATTCCAATGTTTAAATCTTCCTTGCACTCGGTGCCTCTTTACGCAGCATTCCAAATGCAAAGCAAGTCAGCAACTGTCCTAGTACATTAAGATAGAGGTGTAGCTAGCTAGCTGGGGGTATTATGTGTGATTTGGTAGGGATCTGCATTCATGGTGCTTGCTCTGTGTGTTATTCAATGTTATCTTTTCTTCCTTATAACTTTACATCTCATTTATCTACCACTTCCTGTTGAATTTGTTGGAGGGACAATGAATAAGATATAAATTAAGTAATTTCATTTGAAAATATCTAAGTTCCATTTTCTTGTCCATTTATATTTTTGACTAATGGCTTGGTAATTATAATTTAATGAAATATTTTGTTGAATGGTTTGGTGCTAATTCTGCTAAAGCTTTATTGACTGTTTGAGGGTGTCTAAAGTGGACTGACTTTTTTTGACACTAATTCCTCCTTTGTTGATTATATAAGATATAATGCCATTCCTCCAATCATCTACCCTGCAGAGACGCAAGTGCCGTTCCACGCAAACACCAGACCCATCTGCCAGGTCATCTGGGCGACGCAGCAATCTCCTGGGATCACGTCACAGTGATGACGACGATGATGATGACGATGGTGATGACAGTGTGTTTAGATATCCTCCCTCAGTACGTGGCGGCCGTGACAGTACGCCCAGTAAACGTAAAATAAGGCGTGGCCTAGGGAGCCAGCCCCACACTCCCCATTCAGCACGACGCTCACATAGCAGCAGACCGGATCATGACCTGAAGAAAGGTGGCGCTGCTGCAGCAGGATGTGAGTCAGAGAGCGAAGAGTCTGGATATGGTGAGACGTACTATACCATGCATGCCTCGAGTTTTGATACAGTCGACGTTTTTGGTTCTCAGACTTTAGATACAATGAGAGGTACACCCAGCCAGTTGTTGCTAGAAGCTGTGTCGGATGCCGAGTCCACTGGTAGTTATATAATCGGAGACTTTCCACAGATCAACCCAGATGATCTCCAGGATGCGTCATGTCAGACACCTGCCCATGCCCGCACACAGACCCCCGGCAACATGTGGGGCGGTAGCTCGCGTAACATCAGTACACAAGTGCCACGCGCCATGCAAACCCAAACTGAAGGTCTGCCACAGAACACATCAATGCAGACATCCAACCTGTCTCTTAACTCGGTCGGTAATCAAACCCGGAGGTCCCTTGGAGGTTCCAGGACAGACTTGTTAAAGAGTATTCTAATGGACGTTAAAACCCTCAAGGCCCAGCGGGGTATTGGCTCTGACACCCCGACAGATGATGCACAGTCTGTAGCCTCTAATGGGACCCTGCCAAGAGAAATGCTTCAATCTCTGAGCTCTGATGTACGGACACTAAGGAATGCAGGCAGTCATGGAGTTGCTGCCACACAAACTCTCTCAGAGCAGGGAACGCAAACTGGAATGAAAATATTTCCAGAAGGTGATCCCATAAGGAATTCACGTCATGGACGTCTTCGTGATCTTATGACTGATGTTAAAGACATGAAGGATGGGAATGACACTCGGTCGCAGCACAGTCTTGACATGCCATACGAGAGGAGCAGACCAATGTCAAGTGTGAGTGGGCTTCGTAACTCCCCCGTACGATTTGCCACTCCTGTTCCTCCACCTTCAAGACAAAATCGTGCTCTACCACTTCCTCCTCCTCAAGAGAATGGATTTGATAATTATGCACCCCCTGCAGGTTACTACCAGCCTATGCCAGTGCCCAACCAGCCAATGGTAAATCTGAATTCCACAGCCCCAGCCACCTTTGGACCAATGCCACACATGAACGGTCATCCTCCATACCCTACAGGAAGAGTCACCCAGGATGATCTTAATGCTATTAGTGACCGAGTGAATCGCTTACGTAACTACCAGATCCCTCCCCGTCGACAGTTACCTCCTCCCCCTCCTCCACCCCCTCAGTATGTTGTGCCAGTGTTCTCAGCCCCACCAAGACAACGTCGTGTACGCATCCAAGAATTCCCCCAATCTTTCGATGACCAACAGGATGGATTTATGTCCGACGACAGTGAATATGATGGAGGTCGTGCTCCGCGGAGGAGGGGTCACGGGAGAGGTCGTGGGGTACAGGATCGCTATGGACTAGACGGAGTCCTCTCGGAGGCCAGTGAGGCCGCACAGGAACTCAAAATTCTCTCAAAGAAAATGAGAGATTCTCTTAGAGATGAACTCCTTAACGGTCCGTAATACAAAACGTGTCGTGGTTCTCATCCGGGATTATTCCCCCAATCTTGTGATGTTGAACCACTTCATGTTTAGGAACCAAACTTTTACACAAAATGTATGATTTGCTTACAAGATGTTTTCCCACATATTTGAACGTGATTATAGGTGGGTGTGTGTTGAGTATGTAAACCATTCCTATGTTGAAGGCCTGAGGATGTACTTTTTTACTTAAATATTTAAATGATAATGAAATCATTTCTGACAACGATTATAGATGTTATAATACAAAAGTTTTCAAGAGAAGGTAATCTTATATAATTTTTAATAAATTAAATGTGTTTTTCTTCCTATTTTTCAAAGTGAACTGTGATACCTACTCCACTGTACGCAACAGTTGTACGAAATACTGTCAAACACAATGTATGTGAATGTCAGTTGTGTGAAATACTGTCAAACTTAATGTATGTAAATGTAAAAATATTTTCATATCATAAGACTTTTATACCAATACAGGTATTTGTTTTTCCACACGACGCTTATTTTGTACTAGAAAAAACATTGTTCACAGGGTTTTGTGAGAAACATCATTGATATCATAACAATAGAAGGGAATGAACCCTTTATGTAATTTCTTTTAAAAGGGTTGGTCATTGAGAAAGGACCCTTTAAATTGTATGCCATGCTTAAGTCTGCTATAGCACACTATATAAATTAATTGTGATCATGTCATATTTACCATTTAGTTTTGAGAAGGTTTGATTCTTATTCTTTAATCAACAAAACATTTTTTCTTCATTTTTTTCTTTTGAAAAAATATTATTGATTTTGATAAGATTTTGGATATGTCTATTTGATATGAAGGGTGTTTGTGTGATACTGTCGTTACAATGTAGTGGCTAAACCTTCAGGGCTACACAGGTTTTCTAGTTAGGTTTGTTTTAAAAATTCATTGTTAACACTACAACTGTTGGGATGCAAAATAAAAGTTGTATAGTCTGTTTTAAAATTCAATGAGGTGCCAACTGAAACTTTGGACAATATTGATCCTGTATTTAAGTGTAGCTTTATTATGTTTTGGTGATTACTATAATTGGTAAGGAAAACTAGTGTGGTTACTGTTTCTTACTTGGCAGTTTAGCCAGTTTAATTTGGTGATATATTTGTTTCCAACTTTGTGGTGTAGCCATATCCTAATTCGATATATTTGTTTCCAACTTTGTGGTGTAGCCATATCCTATTTCGGTGATATCTTTGTTTCCATCTTTGTGGTGTTGCCATATCCTAATTCGGTGATATATTTGTTTCCAACTTTGTGGTGTAGCCATATCCTAATTCTGTGATATATTTGTTTCCAACTTTGTGGTGTAGCCATATATCCTAATTCTTTGATATCTTTGTTTCCAACTTTGTGGTGTAGCCATATCCTAATTCTGTGATATATTTGTTCCCTACTCGTTGATTAAGCCATATTGTAATTGATCATCCTATTCTGTGATAGTGTTGTTGACTGTTCTTTTAGGTGCTTGTTCTAATTTTATTGTTTCACATTGCAAAGAAGAATAAACGTTTATACTATATTTATCAAATGTAAAGAAAGGTTATGAAGCTCGGAATCTTAACTTTCTTGATGGTTGTTGATTGTCATTTATATTTTAGTAAATATTTTAAATGATCCAATAGAATTCTGAACACACACTGTCGGGTGACACTGACCTCTGACCTCCTGTTGATAGGTTATTTAGTCAGTTTGATCAAGCTGTGGATATTCAAAGATCAATGGTGTTGTTGTTTTTTGTCGGCAGTGTTTCAGATATACGTTAAAATTGGATTCCTATTGGCTAGTTTTTATAGGGTGTAGTCGTAGCGGTGGACAGAAATACGTAGGTGTACTCACCTGATCACTTAAGGGTTTTTGTGATGTTAATTATTATTATGTGATAACAGTATTTATTTGTTTACAAACAAGATCTGAATTTATATTTATCCAAAGGCTATTGTTTTTAAGTTGTTTTAACTTGATAAGTTAAACTATACAAGTATTTTTACTGAACATTTTAAAACCCTGCTATGGAGACTATCATGTTTAAAACATTATGAATTTTAATGAATAGCATTCCATTAAGGGTATTTACACTTCCTACAGATCAGCCTTTATTGTTTTTCCATTGTATTTCCATAACCTTACCCGTACTGGTTATGTAAAGGACATTTCTGGCTGCCAGGATAGCTTTACATCAAATGTATGTGCCCTGAGGTTTTTAGTTTCACTGCCATTTCTGTCCAACAGGTTCTGTGAAGCCATCATTAGGCAGTGTTAATTATCCATCATTATAGAGTTATTGATAGTGTTAGCTTTATAATCAAACAAAAACACAGCCCACAGCTTTAAATATTGGCCAGATATTAATCCGCCATTGCTGGTGGCTGGTAGCAGAATGTCGTCGACCTTTTGATGATCGGGCAGAAACGTCAGTGTGGAGGATAGCAGGGTTTTGTTTAAATGGATCTTACTGATGGGTCATGTAGAAACGGTTGTGTATTTATTGTAATTTTCCAGTAAGATGTAATATCCTGTACCCGTCACTGTAGTGTATGCTAGTTCTGTGACACAGATGTCAATGAATGCTACATTGTCCTTATGAACAGGTGTATATTTGTGTATTGAAGTTGAAAGGGTGCGTAGAATTGTCGTAAATGTTTAGGTTAGAGGAGTTTTTTGGAGCCAGTTAGAGATGTTTTATAAAAATAGATCTTTTGGAGAGTAAATGTATTTATGCGTTCCTGTAGTTACAACTCAGAAACTATAGTTATTGAAAAGCAAAAAATAACCATTTTGATTGTGTATTACTAATTTATTATTCATTTATTATTCATTTATTTCTGTGATTATAAACATCATTCCAAACACCATGGCATAGAAATGGTTGATTTTTTTCAAATATGTTTTTTTACAAGGTGATTTCAACATCCAATAAGTAAAGGCTGTTTGATGCTTACATTCTAGAGAATAACTTCACATTAATAAAATGATTTATTTTATCCTGCCTATAATCATATATGTGTATTTCAGTTACAAATATATCTATATATATTTAGAATTTTTCATAAATTAAAAAGAAATCTTATTTATTGTGTCCGATGATATTTGTGCCTTTAACTGAATGCCTTTACAAGTTATTTTCACTAAGCAGCTGTTAGTTTACTTAACCATATCTATAGATATCAATTCCGTCCTTACTGGGTACTAGTTGTCTGGGGCAGTTTGTGTCTGCCTGTGAACAGTGTTAGGAAAGATTGTTATGAATAAAAAAGATATTATCAAGTTTTGAAGTGCTTTGTCTTTATTAAGAGTGACTTCAGTCTTTTGTAGAAATCGATCAACCAGCCAGTTATCCAATCAGATCACTATATATACATATAGCTACTTTCTCTCTATAAACTGCAATATATTCACCCATACTTATTTATATTCTGGCCATTTCAAATACAATCAAATGGTTATGATTCTACGATTTTAAATTGTGTAAACATTCATAGATAAAAACAAATTCTATGTTTGAATTGCACTGTAATTCAAGAGCAAATGGGGACAAAAAGTTGCCTGTTTTACAACGATCATGTGATCATTACCAGCCAATCAGCTAGCCAGCCAATCGTGTATCTAGCATTCCTCTGTGGATGTCTAAAAGTAGGTTTTATCCTGTCTTGGTTTCACAATCATATTGATATCTACGAATTGTAATTCATTGTGAACTGATATTTTTTCAATAAGATTGTGAAATTATGGCATGACAACAAGCCTATGAATTGATCAGACGAAGAGATGCAGATTAAATAGAGCCTTTGTCACAACACTGCTGCCAACAAAGTTCTACAGTAAGTGACTTTATCTGTCACTGGACACAATCTCTGTGGATTTCGCCTACCGTAGTGATTCATATTCATAACCATGTCCTGTCTGAACAGGTCCAATGATGGACATTTATTCAGATTAAATTCTCCGGCTGTTTTTAATATTTGCATGACATGAACCTACTTCCTAGTTAGGATGACAGAAAGTTATATGAAGTTTAGTCACATGTATGAACAATTTTTTCGACCTGAACCCTTTGAATTTGTTTTGGGATTTCATTGCATCAAAGCGTTTGTGAATTGGTTCCCAAAACAGTGTCTGCAAAGTACAAACTTTGTTATAAAATTAATAGATTAATACAATGGAACCATATCATAATATTTGCTTTGTATATTAATAAAATGGCTACACACTTCATATGTTTACACCTCTCAGTTTACATCAAAGTATCATATACATCATATCTTATACATCAAATCTCACATCATATCTTATACATCAAATCTCACATCATATCTTATACATCAAATCTCACATCATATCTTATACATCAAATCT
>JAUMHH010204220.1:0-13167 GCA_032359455.1 Chlamys rubida
CTTGCACACAGGGGAGGCCGTCCTTAAATGACCTTAGCTGTTAATAGGACGTTAAACAAAATAAAACCAAACCAAACACACATGGAGGTACATGTATGTCATTAAATGATCTTGAATTAGTTATTAACAGCTAAACCTAATAAATCCCACAAAACCTAACGTGTGAATGTGGATGTACAGGACTGTTAATATGCACAAAGGAAATATTACATGTATATTACCCCAATCTCTTATCCCTTCTATGGCTATATGATTTCGGGTTGACTTACCATTTAAGGACAATGAATATGTTGTTGTTTTTTAAATCGGACCTTCATGATCTATGTGAGATTACTTTGAAATGGAAATCTGTGATAATTCCAAAGTGACAGCATATATTTTGGCCTTCAGTTTATCCCTGTGCAAGTTCGGAAGGATAGGCCTGCTGTGTGCAACTGCAGAATCTAGGGTTTCCTCTGTTTCTTCCACAAAGAGGACCTTGGAGAGACCATAACTGCAACACTTGGGATCCATTTTTTCTCTCTCTAATCTACTCTTTCCTTTCGGTAGTTTCTCCCTGGGCACTTACATGTGTATCTTCCTTTGACCCAATTAGCAGTCGCGAGGACATTAACCTCCAAACAAACAAATCACCGCCACTTTAGCAAGACAATACACATATGATAATTGTTACTATAATTGGATTCCAAACGGCCCATCAACACAAAAGAGGTCATTAAGACCAATGAAAAGTATGTGTAACATGTGAAAGGAACTGACATCAAACGAACGCCAACTTGAAAGTAAAGGTGGGTTTGAATAGTTAGATCTTTTTTAATATGCCTATAGTTTTTAGGTAGAATTGTAGATATTAACTGTTTTGAAATGAGACTTGATATCTGTTATGTTATTTAAGTTTTCATTTGTTGGCTGAAGGTCAATGCAATCTAAGAACAAGTGTTTTACTGTAAATGGTTCGTGGCATACTATGCATTGAGGCTAATCTTTACTTTTTAATAAATAGAATGTTTGAATGAGCCATCCGAAACGGGCAAGGACAAACTCGTCTCGGCGGTTTTCTCTATAGCTGGGATACAATTCACCGATTTTAGGTTTAATAGAATGTAATTTGTCGTCTACGCATTGATTCCAGTTATTTTGCTACTTTGACCTTACAAAATTGGTTATACATGGTTATTTACCAATGAAAAGTGTCGTTACGTCGATGACGTGGTAGAATATATATAACGTTAATTGTATTTAACGTGTTCAAGGCCAAGATAGATACATGTAGCATAGCTTCCGTAGAAAATATTGCAGTATGCAATTCAAATAAAAATCGAATCCTTCAAATCCCTTATATTCGTTCGTATTCAGTCCAAATTACGAAACTTTATATCAAAATAAATCAAACTGTATTCAAACCTTTGGTATTTGCATTTCAACACTCTTGGGAAACGCCCAATTAAATAAATAATGACACTATCCAATCCTTTGCACTAATTGATGTTCCTCCATGGCAGTTGATTTCGTCCGAGGTTGACTTTTCACTCCATGACAGAGTAAAATCTAACACTGAATCCTACGCCTTTCGTTCATCCTTTTCGAAAGTGCGGTTGAAATATAAGTCTTTTCAATCATTTTTATACTGATGGTTTGAAGGTTATGATTAGCTCGCCGCTATCGTGATTGCAACAGATACCGCTATTTGATGCCGGCTACCAAATTATGATGCATCAATACGCATATGAATTATGAGTTTTCTTACATACTGCATGCACCAGTACCTCGATAAATAACTCGGCATTATTTAGGTTCATGTATCAATGTACATCGCCAGTGAGACACCGAAATCTAGCAACTTGATCAAAGATATTTCGTTCACACTGACATATATCAAAGTAACACGAGTACATGACTTGTTATTAACCAATCAGTATTCACTCATATGACAGAATATACCTTGTTTATTCTCCTGAAATATGGCAGTATTCTGCTATGCTCGTGAAATAGAATATGGTATTGAAATATCGTCTATATACGATACAGTGTTATTGATTAAGCGTTTAGAACTGTTGATTTGGTCTGGCGTTTGTTCCATTGTTTTACCCATTCCTGCGCTATACACTTGACAGGAATCTAGTTTCATTTAAAAAGATCATGTCATATACCTGATATCGTATTCGTCGTTAAATCTTGGTGCATCGTTGACTATTAACCTCAAGGTTTTTAGTTTTCTATGTGAACATTATAACAATTTTATTGTATTCGTGTAGGTTTTAAGTTTTAAAAGAAATGATGATTTCCCCGCGGACCTATGGTTTACATGTATCGGAGAATCTTCTAGCCTGCTCTGAATGTGCAAGAATAAACTTACATTTCAGTTACAATGAAGGTACTGTTTGGCTTGGAGTGTAAATGCTGGGTTAGTGACGTGTCTTGTGAAGTTGACCTGACATTGCACCAAAATACAATTTCAGCGTTCTTTCGCTTCATAAAAAATAAATTGCATGGTTTTAAAGTAAAATAGAAAATCTAATACATGGAACGTCAATATACAAGGGCAAACTACAAATATCCAGTTAAACCGAAAATACAACAGGAACTGAGGAAACGCTCAAGAAGGTACGACCTCTCAACACATTTAGGTAGCTTTTTGTGTAAAATAAAGGCGAAAAGTAGTTCTGCAGATTGTTATAGAATGTCATTAAACGTTAACATCCACTGTAAAAGCAATAGTAGGAAGGCAATGCTACCGTGGGTTTAAGTTCACAATGCTTTCATTACCTTTCTTGATCTCATGAGCCAAAGTGTTTCCTATCCAAGTGTTAGTGTTTGTTACATGAATGACGGTGTTTGTTACATGAATGACGGGGTTTGTTTCATCGATAGTGCTTGTGTGAACATTTAAAAGATTTTTATTGTTTCCTTAATATTTCGAAACTATTGCTTTAGTAATTTCACACGGATTTTCTTCATTATACTCCGTTCATTTTTAAATCGTGAATACTGTAAAGAAATACGACTTGTACCTGTACAACAGGAGATAAATGGAAACTCGTCTAGTTATAATGGATTTAATTTAAGCGTGCCTTAAGATAAATATAATATAAAAACGAAGAAAATACACATAGAGCATTATATACGGAGAGAAACAAAAATATGTCCCGTAATAATGGGTTTAATCAAAACCGTGTACTTATTAGATGAACGTAACATTCAAACGTGATCAACCTACAAATGTATGATAATAATAATAATAATAATAATTCGAAGTTCTTATATACCGCTATATCACAACCTAGATCGAAGATCGTCTCAAAACGGTTCACAAATTATTATGCGTGGTTATGGGGCTTTGCAACCAGCCAATATATATATCTGTCTCAACTCCCTGGGTAGCCTACAGCCGGAGCTGCCATTTCGGCGCTTACAGCTAGCTGCATTCAACAATTCTAGCACTGCCCAACCACGTACTCATTTACAGCTGAGTAGACTGGAACAAGCGGAGTAAAGTATCTTGCTCAAAGATACGACACAGTGTAGAATTTGGTAACAGATACAATATGCCAAAAACGACCTGCCATGCATCATACATTTGTTTCGTCCTTCTAGGACTCGTCGGTGATACTAGGGGCCGAAATGTGGAACATTCTTAATTGTCTTAACTACTGTATAAGTAGATGAGCAGTTGCATGAAACCCCATACAAGTACTTTACGAATTTAAACTTTTAAAGGAATACTGGTTAATTATAATTTAAACCTTTAGAAAAGTGCGTATATTACTAACCATGCCACTGCTTAAAAGAGATAGATTGACAGGGTACGGCAAACCTCGGGGACTTAACAATCCATCAGTAGAGTCTATCAACTTGTATCTTTAAAAAGAAAGTAACACGCACACACGTGATGCAAATAATATCACATTTAAAAACAACCAGAAACATATTGTAAAAGATACAGTTAATTGCATCATCATAAGCATCACAATAGAATTTTCTCAAAGCTTTTGTCAAAACAATTAAACAGCCGCCAAATTATCCCTCGTTTATGATTATAATTCAAATAACACTATTAAACATGTTTTTGTCACGCATGCTTCAAAATGGCCATCGAGCACATTGTCTATCTGATTCTGCTGTATTCATTTTCTTACAATCAACCAAAGGTAAATGTGTAGACAAAAGAACCGTCTTGTTTGTCTGTTTCCAGGAAAATTTATAACTATTTTTACTGTACATAAATAGAATTAGGATATACACACTGTTAAATTCCGCGTTAAACTACATGTTCATGTATAACCACACAGGAGCACGTATCGAGAAAAAAAGTAATGGGCCTCAGATTATCACGTTATCGCTGTTTTCTGTTGCATGTTTTTATTACACGTATACTGTAATGGTGTCACATAAGTGTGACGTGTATAAATATGTTTGATCACATGTTCGTTTTATATGTGTAATTGATGCACGTGTAGTTGGAAGATTACATTACATGTACATGTGTTATATAATGTTATGTTGTTACTCGTTTGTATTATCTGTATATAAACGTGCACTTAGATAATGTTTGGAGAAATCGAATTATACATGTAAACAAGTATTATTACGATCACTATTTCGCAAAGACCGCTATAGACTTTTAAACCTGTAATACGAATTGATATAAAGTATTTATTCCATGACATGAAAAATGTATCACTTATACAGATTTCCAAATGTGTTGATTATACTGTAACTTATTCTAACTTAAATACTGACGAGATATTAACACGCATACACGGTGTCACGTGGGTAAAATTCTCGTTCATAGCCACAATAACAATATATAATTGGGCGTATATAATTTTGGATTGTGTATTGCAAGGTGAAATAGACAGTAATACAGTCACAGCAGGATTTACCTATGCATAGTTTCTACTGTAATCAACAGCGGTCTTCTATGGTGTTGACGAAATAATTATAAATGTTCCTGCTTAAAAAGCCGGAAATAAGCTACGCCCCTTTTATATACTGAAATGATAAAGAAACGCTTGGTAAATATTTGAAGTGATTTAATGTTATGCTTTTGAATGCTATATACAATATTTTTATAAGAGTATAAAAAAGCATCTTTGATCAACATATTGCATAAGAATCCGGAAATTCTGATCGATAATTGCTGAGAAATTGAAGCACATGTGACGGTACCCCTCCCCATTTCGCAAAGTGAAATCGACTGACTTGTCAGTATCTCGTATGTTTCCCTCGCGCCGCTGTCAAAGCCGTGATTCTCTTGTGCATCAATTTCATCAGTGCATTTATCCTTTTCATGGAATATTGTTCAACAAAGCAGTCCTTAGTTTGTCGAGAGTAGCGGGGGTATTCCGACGCCCCCTCACCCTCCTGTCAAGTTCGTCCCACAGATGTTCGAATGGGGTCAAATTTGGAATGTACAGCAGCCAGTCGAGTGAGTTATGTTATGGTTTGCGAGAAAGTCTTGACAAACTCCGGCTACATGGGGCCTGACATTATTTTGCCGGAAAACTAGGTGATACTATTGCACACATTTAACTGCAATCGGGCGGAGGATTCCATCGCTATATCTATGGCGGTTAATTTTCCGGCTACCACAATCAACGGTGACTTTACCCTTCAAGATATCTCTCCTAAAACCATCACTGAGCCGGCCCCAAACATATTCTTTTCACGAACGCAAGCGTCGACGAAGCGTTCCCCACGACGTCGACCGTGCGGACGAAAGATTGAACCGGGACTCATCTGTGAAAAAGACCCTTCTACATTGCCTCATTAGAATTACAGTTTAGGGGTGGGAAAATATGGCGATAATGATTGCCTACCACATTAATGGCGGTTTCAGTGGCGGTAACGTGGCGATTACGCAGGAGGGCAAGACGAATATCCCTGTTTAGACGTCGCGTCGTTACGCACGGATGTCCCGATCGCGATCGGTCGGCAACCCTTCCGGTGTCTTTTAAACAACAAAACGTTCAATGGTGAAACATTCACACCGAGCTGCATAGCAATCTGTTATTGCCTTTGACCTTGCATTAGTAATGCTATAGCCTGACCCCTCAGCCGTTCCATGGATTCAAAATATTCAAATTTACAGCATATAGCGGAAAGCGATGTGTACAAGAGGAGCAAGTGGTACATGTACATGTATGACAAGATATGTTGACGAACTTTCCATCATAATTCTGCATGGGTTTTTTTTTTGTTTTTTTTTCATTTTAACATTTTCACTATGGCATTACACGGTTGAGGAATTATTTGACACCGGTTTGAGTGCATAGCGGCCAAATTACTCGTCTGAACAGTTTTTATAATTTTAGACCAATCAGTTAAATTATTGTTGTGCTACAGGAAAGAGAGCAGTGTGCTTCCATCAGGGATCGAACCTGCGATCCCTAGGTTCCAAGTTGGACGCTCTACCACTGAGCTAAAGGGAAATTCCCTCTAGCTTGAAGCTTTAAGGCGACCTTAATCCTATGTACAATTAAAATCTGCCACACTACTTCCCCCGTTTTTAGATATATTCGCCTGTAACCACAGGGAGGGCCACGGATACCATTTGTAACGGGAAAGAGAGTAGTGTGTTTCCACAGGGGATCGAACCCGCTATCTCTAGGTTCCTAGTCGAACGCTCCACCACTGAGCTGAAGTGAAATTCCCTCTAGCTCGAATTTATAAGGCGACTAATTAAAATCCGCCACAGTTGCATAGTTGGTTACCCTGCATTTTTTTATCCTTTCAGTATATCTACACAACTGTATGTACTTATTGGTTTTGATATGTATTATTTGTGAAAACTTGATGAAGATGTGTTTTAAGTCGTCACTATAACTTACATTGACAGCTGTAAATACCATGCTACAATGTGAAGCTGTGACGTTTTATTGAAAAGTTAAATCAAGTGTACGTTTCCGAATGAAACCCACAACTATAGAGATATCCCAATACTTTGTAAAATAAAATAAATTCTCAAGTGTTTTTAACAGAAACAAGTTTCCATAGAAACAATATATTTTATCTCGGGTTTTATTATGTTTGATCTTATTTTGATTTAATAACATACCTTTCCAAGTCTACAGAAAATAAATCAAATATTTGAATCTGGTTAGGTAAAAAGAATCTCTTTTAAATACACATTTATTTTAGGAATGAATGTCATTTCGAAAACATAAATGTACATTAACAATACTAGAAAAGGGAATCGAGCACAATCGATTTAATAGCCTTCTACATTTATCTTCCTGTTCACCTAAAGAGAGACCATGCACGTAAATAAATCACTCTGCCTATAACATAGATATAACATGCAGCGCTCCATATCTTTTATTTTATTTAATATCAATATACGCTAGGCCTAACGTTGGTTTATTATCAGGCGTATCTGACGTTCCACCGCGTCTCCAGTGCTTATAGGTTAGGTAAGACATATTTACTCTCTTCTGAAATTTATATAATCTGAGTGCGCCGCGTCGGTAATATTTCATTTGGTAAAGAACTTGTCCGACCCCCAACCCCCAAAGTACGATAACTCATATCCATGTGAAATGTACTCGTAGTGGGGCGTCATACGTTTGAAAGAACAATTAAATGTACTTAAATCTGGTGAGGTATTGTTCAATGCAAAAATAAAATATGATGTTTATCATACTCCCGCTGATTTTTTATTATCGGTTCTTTTGACAACGTCAAACCTTCCGGTTTGGGATGAATAAAAACGATGTACAGATTCCGTTGGAGACGGCTAGTGCGAGACCCCGGAATAATCGGGGATTTGATCTTTTCCTTCTACTTCGGGACACAAATGGGATCAGATTAATTTTGCTGCATACGGTGCAACATTTGGATATTATAAATATATTTTTTCTGTGTACTATTTTATGTTACTGCTCATTTGGCCGCTTGTGATTTTAGTGATGCCTGTTGCCCAAACAAAAGGTTATGAGTTCTCTCTAACCGGGGTCCTTATACATATAATAGACCTTGTACCTGACGTTCAGCTTTGAATAAGTGGCCGTAAGGCCTTGCTAGCCCGTTGTCGGTATGATACACTGTACATGTATGACCGGTTGGAGGGTAGGCAGAACTCAAGTCGGATCTGCGTTATCGTAAGGTTTTTGTTTTTGTATTGTAAAACGGCCTATCGATAATGCGAGTCAGATACATTAACATGCAACCTTGTGCATGCATCGCATACACGGAAGCACGGTTTTAAATGACCTTAACAGTTACATAGCCTGGACCATGTTCCTTTGCCACAAAAAGCGTTCCGTTGGCGTTTAAACGGACAAAAAAATGGTCAAAGGAATGTGATAAGAAGCTGAATCTAATACACCAAACTAAACCAAGTTACAAATGTATACTAGCGTGTCAATGTTAGGCCATTATTGTTACATTTAAAGATAGTTCTTTCAGGTGGCGTTTACGTAGCCATAACAGCCATGAACACCGTTTGATATAGCCTGCTGTTGTTATGTCATCGTCGACATGGAGGAAAAATGAAAATGAAGCAAAAATTACATTTTTCCGCGGGAGTCATCAACTTTCTGATAAAAATGAAAATGAGGAAGACGGCAATAGCTGGTGTTGTGTCCTACTTCCATGCAGAAAGATAGTGTTATTTTTGTGAAGGAAAATATGTTATGCTTGAGGTTCTTATTCAGCATCAAAATAACTTGCTTAACTCCACACAATAAGGACACGCGAAACATCGTCTGGGTTATTTTATCAGCAAACTGAACGTTTTACAAAAAAGGGAACATGTTTTGATTGTGGCGAAGGTGGCTGTTAATTTTAGAAATAAACCACCGCTTATTTAATGTTTTAAATAATGCAAATACAGGACTTATGCAATAACTGGGGAGATATCACCGAAATGAAAGTGTAGATAAGAGAGAAATCCCAAGTGTTGCTATAGGTGTAGTGATAAATGTTGGTCTCTTCAAAATCCTCTAAGTACCGAACCTGCACGTGTTTTAATTGTTCAGATACTTTCCTCTCTCTATCAATTAATTATAAATCCCCATTGTCTTCAACGCCAAGAAAGTCTGACCAACTGTACCCTTTACATACCCAGAGGTATTTATCTTTGTTTAATCAATACTGTTAATCGCCTATCGGTGAGTCATTTACCACCTGCAGTCGCACTTGTTCTAATTCAAGTTTAATGGAGTGAGAAAACAGTAATTAAGTGATTTAATAGTACCACCGTGTTCAAAATAAATCAGCAAGTCAGAGAGAATTTGATGTATAAGCCTTTCAAATACTGTTGTCAAAAAACTCATAATTACGATATTGTTTTCAAATTCTCATTTAATAATTAAAACATCGTAAAAGATGTTGTGGGTCGATTACTGTACACCTGTTGATGAATAAATTACATTAACGACTTCTAGCTACACTGCAAGATATTTGGGTGTCTGTAATATAAAAGCTACATTGTAGGAGATGTCATTGCTAGCATATTCTAGCTACATTGTAGGAGATTTTGTTGTCCAACATATTCTAGCTACACTGTTGGAGATTTTGTTGTCCAACATATTCTAGCTACACTGCGAGAGATTTTGTTGTCCAACATATTCTAGCTACACTGTAGGAGATTTTGTTGTCCAACATATTCTAGCTACACTGCGAGAGATTTGGGTGTCTAACATATTCTAGCTACACTGTAGGAGATTTTGTTGTCTAACATATTCTAGCTACACTGCAAGAGATGTGGGTGTCTAACATATTCTAGCTACACTGCAAGATATTTGGTTGTCTAACATATTCTAGCTACACTGCAAGAGATTTGGGTGTCTAACATATTCTAGCTACACTGTAGGAGATTTGGTTGTCTAACATATTCTAGCTACACTGCAAGATATTTGGTTGTTTAACATATTCTAGCTACACTGCAAGAGATTTGGGTGTCTAACATATTCTAGCTACACTGTAGGAGATTTGGTTATCTAACATATTCTAGCTACACTGTAGGAGATTTGGGTGTCTAACATATTCTAGCTGCACTGTAGGAGATTTGGTTGTCTAACATATTCTAGCTACACTGTAGGAGATTTGGTTGTCTAACATATTCTAGCTACACCGCAAGATATTTTGTTGTCTAACATATTCTAGCTACACTGTAGGAGATTTGGTTGTCTAACATATTCTAGCTACACTGCAAGATATTGGGTTGTCTAACATATTCTAGCTACACTGTAGGAGATTTTGTTGTCCAACATATTCTAGCTGCACTGTAGGAGATTTGGGTGTCTAACATATTCTAGCTACACTGTAGGAGATTTGGGTGTCTAACATATTCTAGCTACACTGTAGGAGTTTTGGTTGTCTAACATATTCTAGCTACACTGTAAGAGATTTGGATGTCTAACATATTCTAGCTACACTGTAAGGAATTTGGATGTCTAACATATTCTAGCTACACTGTAAGGGATTTGGGTGTCTACATGTAACATATTCTAGCTGCACTGTAGGAGATTTGGGTGTCTAACATATTCTTGCTACATTGTAAGAGATTTGGGTGTCTAGCATATTCTAGCTACACTGCAAGATATTTGGTTGTCTAACATATTCTAGCTACACTGCAAGAGATTTGGTTGTCTAACATATTCTAGCTACACTGTAAAGGATTTGGGTGTCTAACATATTCTAGCTACACTGTATGATTTGGGTTGTCTAACATATTCTAGCTACACTGTAAGAGATTTGGGTGTCTTACATATTCTAGCTACACTGTAAGAGATTTGGTTGTCTAACATATTCTAGCTACACTGTAAGGGATTTGGGTGTCTTACATATTCTAGCTACACTGTAAGAGATTTGGGTGTCTAGGAGGATCAAAGATTTACTGATATGTGGGAGGTAGTTAATGACTTTAAACTAGACTTATTTTCTGAAATTGTACTCAATGCCATTTGTATTTGTTTTTACTTCGTGAACGATTTTAAGGTAATCGATTACCGTCATCGCTGGACAGAATTGTATTTATGTCCATACTGAACATGGTAGAGACTTGGATACATGCGTTTTTGCAGATTTTCTCACTAGTATACGTGGCATTATAAGTCTAGTTTTCAAACAAGAGCAACAGGAAATATTCAAATTAAGGCTGCAGAGTTGCACCCAGGCATGTGTCCTACCTATAGTTTGCGCGATATGGATAGCTATGCTTGAGGTTTTGGTAGTGTTCCCCTCGTAATGAATTGTTATTTAAAATTGATAATTTATAGTGCTATGCCACTTTAACAGGACAGCACAGAAATCGTAATATTTATCCCAGATCATATTACACTCTCTTCTGACAGATGGAGAGAGAAACTACCATACAGTGACATGAAACAATTATATTTTCAATATCTTTTCAGATTTTATGACAACTGGTGGTAAGCATCAGCCTTAGGTGGAGATCAGATTCACACTCAGAATTAGGCTGATCCCAAACTTTGGGGCTGAGGAGCAGGTCATATAGTGCTTTAAAACACTTCTCCTATGAACTGACTCGTACATTTTTAACATTCCATATCCACTTGAATTGTTTAAATTATTACAAGTGGAAATCTCAGCAACTTAAATGTTCATATTCAAAATACTGTTAATTAGCTAACGCTTCTGGAAGCCTTTTTTAAACCAAATGTTAACTGTTGTAATGGTTAACCGTTTTCAGGTCAATTCTGAGGCTTTCCTTTACTCAGGTGACCGTTAAAACACTCTGGGCCTCTTATTTTCTGAGGATTTATGATCCTTTTTATTTATTTTTTGTTGTTGCCTCCTCCCTATAGACATGTTTGACGAATGTATGTTCGTTTATTTAGGGTTTAAACGCCCTCGTAGCAGGTAATGTATGAACACGGGTGACAAGGGAGACATCGCTGAACCGTTTGTTTGATGTTTAATGTCCTTGCAACAGCTAATGTCATTTGAAACCGAAAACAAAATGTCAGGAAGTTCGATCGATATTATCAAAGTAATCAGAGCAACATAAACATTGGCTTGTTGAGCCCCAGCTGTGATTTAAACCACTCCCTTAATGTATTATAATTATAATAGTGTCCGGTTTTCTGTTTTCGAGTGACGCGTGACGATGTAGGTACATGTACTTATTTGAATTAATTTGTATATGACAATTAATCAGTATGCATGTCTATAAAGTTAATGTTGGGATCGGCCGAGTGGTATATGTTCTAGATTAACCTAGGGTGTACTTGCTTCATCATACACATGCAAGGGTAATCCATCTTCTTCAACAGGATGTACTAATGCCCTGGGCTAACTCTGTCGCCTATGAGTGTAAGGTGGACAGGTGCATCAGCAATGTGACGACGTCCCTTTACTGAACAATCAGGATATTAAGAACTTACTGCTTAAGGTACTGGCGTACAATCACTATAAACTGTGGTATTGATTTATAATAATGGCCATATACACGTCAACCCGCAGTATTGCTGAAATGTGCAACATCATTGTGTTCAGTAAATCAGCATGACAATATAGACTATAGGTTTTGGTTTGGTTTTATATTTATACTTTAAAGTTAACTGCTAACGTTATTTAAGCACGTGTCTCCAAGTGTGAAGTGTATACGTTGTATATGTTTGATTGGGGCGGTATCTTGTTGCATTTGCATCCCTGCGATAGATCGGATCTGATGCCGGGTGTATCTCGCTGTAATTCCATACCGAAGGCACCCCGCACATAGCCACCTGGTTACAGTATACTGACAATAGTTAAGCAGTTGTTGCCATTACCCTAAATGCTGAACGTTAAGCAGGCAATAACAAATACTAATGTTTGAACTCTGGTATTTCTCTGCCTGGAGGCAAACCCAATTAACTTTGCGCAAACGTTCAACAATAAGGCTAAAAATTGCCAAGCAAGGTGCATGGAAACAAAATTGTTGTTATGAAGTAGAGATAACATCTGATGCTAAAAACAATGTTGCAATGGCTGCAGCAGATATTGTTGTAAATGACCACGGAGTTGTTTCCCTTGTCGCGGAATTCTCCTAATTGTGAGGAGAGATCAAACTTCGGACATCTACGAGACAGCACGCCTGTTAAGATAGCGCTCCAGGATTTGCCTATAGCTGTATGTCAATCGCTGGACTGTGTGTCTGGGCCCGGACTGTGTGTCCGGAAGGACGGAGCTGTGTGGCCGTCGTTTGTATATGTGTTCTTG
>JAUMHH010204231.1:0-13166 GCA_032359455.1 Chlamys rubida
TGGTGACAAGGTAACATGGTGACAAGGTAACGTTGTGACAAGGTAACATGGTGACAAGGTAACGTTGTGACAAGGTAACATGGTGACAAGGTAACGTGGTGACAAGGTATCATGGTGACGATTAAACGTGGTGACAAGGTAACACGATTACAAGAAAATATTAATTGGTACAAGGTAACATGGAAACAAAGTATCAATGACAATCTAACAGGTTGACAATGCAACACGGTGACGAGTTAACATGAAAATCAGGAGGTGGGCCAGCAACAGCGTACCGTGGAAACCAGAAGGTGGGCCAGCAACAGCGTACCGTGGAAACCAGGAGGTGGGCCACCAACAGCGTACCGTGGAAACCAGGAGGTGGGCCAGTAACAGCGTACCGTGGAAACCAGGAGGTGGGCCACCAACAGCGTACCGTGGAAACCAGGAGGTGGGCCACCAACAGCGTACCGTGGAAACCAGGAGGTGGGCCAGTAACCGCGTACCGTGGAAACCAGGAGGTGGGCCACCAACAGCGTACCGTGGAAACCAGGAGGTGGACCAGTAACCGCGTACCGTGGAAACCAGGAGGTGGGCAAGTAACAGCGTACCGTGGAAACCAGGAGGTGGGCCAGTAACAGCGTACCGTGATTTGGAAAAAACATCTTTGTACAGAAACTGCTCATAGTTGTCCCGCTGTGTAGATAAAGTCTTTATTGGATGTATTTGATAAAATGATAAAAATATATACGCTAAAATTCAAATGTTGAAATAAGTGTGTCAAAGCGAAAAGTAAAACAGTTAAGGCGAAATGACAATTCTTGTTGATATGTGTTTTCAAATACTAAGTATTTTTTTGTTTTTGAATTTAATTTATACCTAATAATTTAAATGAGTGTTACTTTACTTCGTATTTCTAGTTATTATTTCGAATGACCATTTTCGAGATGTATTTAATTTTCAAATTTTTCTAATGCTTTTTATTTAATATCTTTAAATATATCGCCTTCTTCTACTTACCTAACCTTAACTAAGTGAAATAAAACACCCGCCAGATACTAACATTACACTACAGCATGTTAATTACAAAACTTGAACACACAGCTTTGAAGCACAGGGACCTGATAATTTGTGACAGCTATATTTGGACCTAAACTAAGGTATTCAGTAACCCCTAAAACGTGTAAAGTTAAATTACGCTAAAAAAATAGTTTAGGTCCAAATATAGCTGTAAAAGATTATCAGGTCCCTGTGTCCCTATCAGGTTATCGGGTCCCTGACGTGACAATGTAATCACAGTGCAAAAATGTCAAAATAATTTGATGAATTCAATTTTGTGAAAGAAAAATGTTCAGGACTAATGTAGTGGTTCTGCTATTAGTCGTTACAAGCACTGAACAATCAGTATTTACTTAATGGCGGTCCTCCGTTATCTCAACTGGGCGTGTATTGGTGGACCAATAAAACTCGTCCTTATCAGAGATAGCCTACACACAGCTAGTCTACCAATATGTAGTATCTCTGTCTACGTAGCTCTAACACATCATAACTGTTACTTTCGATCCTACCAGCGAACCATGATAAGGAGCGAATATTGAGTTCTAGCGTGTGGCTTTAAAAGTTCCAAGTGATGTCTAGTACAAGATCAATGCTATCATGTAATGTGTGCGTATACGGACTATATACATCATATACAATGCCAAGTCTCAAAGAACATGAAATAACACGTGACCTTGTCATGCTGAACTCCAATATTTTGGAACATGTTGGTTTGGTGTTTTAGACACATTGACCAGTGCCTGCGGTGATACCTCTTAGCAGATACGTATCAATCGTCTATTATTTTACGTTTTCTTCTACCTGTATAGTTGTATTTCTCCAACCTTTCACTGAATTATATTCCTGATTTAACCGTGAGAGTTTTAGATGTCACTTTGTAGACAAATTGCATGCGCTTGTAACGCCACCAGATGGCTCGGTGGTAGCGCTTTTTATTTTACTAATTATAATTTAGGGGTGGATGAAAAAGACCATTCCCTAGCTCGACAGCTAACTAAGAAATATCAACCTTCGGGGCAAGATTTTTGAATTTCCAACCCTTGGTAATCCTCGGTTTTGGACTGTCAACGTGCTTATCACTTTAATTAAAATTTCTAATGAGTAAAGGACGGAGGATTATGACCCCTCTTGCAGTAACACCCAATAGCCATACAGTTTCCCAGACAACCTCAAAGACGGTTTAACTACCCGGATTTAATACACGTCATTAGGTATACGGAACGTCCTAGTAGAGTTTTTTCCTGTGGATAGAAACTTAACATATACCATTGCCAGGGGATGAAATTAACTTTTATGAAGAATTTAGTACTTCATCTATGTAACGGTTTGAAAACTAAGAGAGTTACAAAACGGAATCAAATCTTAACTGCGTATTATGTTCTACAATTACAGAAGGTCACAAAGGCATATGAAGGACATACCTTAGACTAGAGAACTAGAGAACATCCAAGTGTTAACAAAGTGGCTGATGTAGAGGGGTCTTTGGTTTGTTTTTACGATAGACGTGGCCAATAGATATACATGTATCTAAAAGTGAAACTGAAGGATTTTAGCAACATCTCTTTTACTCGTCCTGATAAGCTCTACAACAATTTCTAATCCTATGGATACTATGCTCTCGCATAATTTGTTTTCGGCAGCGCCGTTTAAGATCGAATTGAGATGCGCTGGGAAACCCAACGTGTTAATGACGGGCTAGGTGGCGCCAACGGTGGACATGCCTTATTCCATTGGCCAGTGTATCGGTTTATAAAATAAAAGATTTCAGAAAAAGCGAAGCGGCTTTGAGTTTAAAAGAGAGTTGGAGTTGAACATGGTAGAGCCGCTTCAGATCGTTGTGGAATCTTTTGACTTATACAGGATTGGTTAACAACACATTGTTAGCTGGTTTATAGATACGAACCGAACCGTGATCGTGTTCTTTGGTACCGTTCCATCTCAAAATGGCGCTGGGCAACACGCCTCGTATATGTTTACTCCTCTTTTTATACATTAAAATATCATATGTCACGATAGCTTATGCTTTCCAACTCGTTATCAACGCGGATTACATGATCTCTAGGTGACCCAAGAATAGCACCGAATACACATATTTAAAAGAAATTACATATGCTTAACCAACAGTTTGCTTGATTGTTTACTGCCGAAAATCCTCCAGACCCATTACCAGACATGGGACCAAGCCCACATCAAACACTATCCACGTTACAGTTAACCAGTATGGGGTGGAGACATTGATGCTAAACTTGAACTCCCACAAAGTCCTGACGAACTGATCCACGTAACAGCAAGCCATGTATCTCAAGCTTTGACCCTTACATGTATCTGCCATGCCTCATTACAACAAGGCGAAGTTCCAACCGACTGCAAGGCCGCAAACGTCACACAATTGTTCAAGAAAGGAGACTGCAGCACACCAGTAAATTATCCACCAGTGTCACTCACGTCCGTTTGCAGCAAGGTCATGGAACACATAGTCCAGAGACACATCATCAGACATCTTGGCAAGCGTGGACTGTTGTCCGACAGCCAACATGGATTACGGAAGTGACGCTCCACGGAAATCCAACTCATCCTGTCAAGTCAGCGACCTCGCCCAGAGCCTTGATGTTGGTGAACAAGTCGACTGTGTACTTTTGGATTTCTCCAAGGCCTTTGGCAAGGTCCCGCACAACAGGCAGTTGATGAAACTGTATGGCATACGTTGACCCACTCATGACTGGATATCAAGTTTCCTTACTGGCTGCACACAGCGTGTAGTTCTAGATGGCCAGTCATGATCTGCCTCAATAGTTCCATCCACAGGGGACAGTCTTAGGCCACTACTTTTCCTTAAATTCATAAATGATCTACTATCCCAAGTTTCATCAACCACTCGACTGTTCGCGGACGACTGCCTCACGTGCAGAAGAATCAAGAGCCGAACCGATCAGGCACTCCTTTCACAGGACCTTGACAAGTTGTATGAATAGGAAAACCAATGACTTATGCAGTTTAACCCGGGAAGATATAAAGTGTTGTGGATTCCCAACAGGAAGTCACAATTGTCTGCCAACTACTCAATCCACGATCATGTGCTGAACACTGTTGACTCGACCGAATACCTGGGTTTAACAATACACAAGAACCTCAACTGCACACAAAAAAAAGATCACTAAGAAGGCAAACTACAACATGTCCTTCCTTGGCAGAAACATGAGAAGATGCACAACCAACACCAAGGCACAGTGTTACACCGCACTTGTACGTCTCACCATCGACTACGCTGCCACTGTGTGGAGCTCAACCAAAAAGGAAAAAATCAAGAAGATCGAAGAAGTACAGCGGAGAGCAGCCAGGTTCGTCGCCGGAGAGTTTCAGCGTACAAGCAGTCTTACATATATGATTCAGCAACTGCAGTGACAGACTCTTCAGAACAGAAGAGAGCAGACTCTTCAGAACAGAAGAGGGCAGACTCTTCAGAACAGAAGAGAGCAGACTCTTCAGAACAGAAGAGGGCAGACTCTTCAGAACAGAAGAGGGCAGACTCTTCAGAACAGAAGAGAGAACGAACTGGTTAGTATGCTATACAGGATAGTGTATAACCTTATCGACATCCCGGCTGATTCATATCTACAGAGGACATATGTGCGGACCTTGACCACGGGGCCACCCCGAGATTCCTTGGACCACATACCCGCGCAACTGTGTAGACAAGACGTCATTCTTCCCACAAGCAATTTAGCTTTGGAACAAACTCCCATGAGATATAGTGGAGGCCGTCAACCTTGACAGCTTCAAGACACACCTGTCTAGATCTGCGCAACTGTAGACGCACTCCTTGTTTTTATCCGCCTATGTACAGACGCTCTCCTATCTCACACAGAGTGCGAAAATACTTCAGTGGCTTGCACTATACGGAAGATGAAGAAGATATCCCGCTCGATATTTGAGTACGCGACGACCTATAGAAACTTGTAATACCCACATTTGCGAGTTATTTCCCGTTGACCTATCGACATGGTTTTCACTTATAAGTAAATTGTTTAATTCGTTTCTGTTTTCCTCTAGGTGCAGTTATTAATTACTGTGATATCCATTCGTCTTATCAGGTTTTTTAATGTCAGAGGTACACAGTTTTTTTTAACTTATAACCACATAACCAAAACTCTGCCGTTTATATGTATTAAAGATATTTCTTGTTTTAATTGTAATCTGCTTGTATAATGATAGACCTGGTAGATCTAACCCACCCTGAAATGGTATCGAATTTCCCCATGTTCTCGTTGCCTATTGCCTGGCGAAATCCTTCACAGAATCCATGAAGTATATTTTAAACTCACATTCCGACTGATCATGATGGCAGAGGTCTCTGGGTAATTTGGACACTCCCTTGTACGCTTCACATTATGGATAATATTTAGATTACCAGTAACTGCGAGTCGAGTTAGCCATAGTTATATTTAGATGTAGGCCTAGGACAAGCTGAAGTAGAGTTATGAGAAGGAAACCCAAATCCAGCTGCTGTATCGTTTGCTACAGTTGAAAAGCTCTTAGAACTACACACGACCATGCTAGCATACGGGCAGAGGTGTGTTCTGCTCTTTGTAGATTAATTTTCAAAAGGTCGTGAACCGTTTCTATTGGTCTCATAGGATATGATGCTACAGAAATAGACAGTGTATTGTTTAATGAGTTTATGGGTAGATATACTTAACATATGCTAATAAATATTTAACAATTTTCACATTTTAGCTGCTTTTGATATGTGTTAAGTTTTTTGTGTGTTTTTTCTTTTGCCAAATTAACCTTACTGTCTGTGACGGCTGTACCAATAATGTGCAGATATGCCACCTGTACGCCTATTCTGATCAGAGACGTATATATTACATAATTATGTCTCTGTTCTGACAGACCGGATAGTGTAACAAAAGCTGGTCAAAGAACTGGGCAGGACTTTTCATATCCATTTCTATTTCACCAGTTCGGTCAAGCCCCTCTGTCCTTTAGTGAGCCACTGGTACACCCGTTGTCAGTATAATGTGACATGACGGAATGCTGCGCCGGGTTCCTTCGGCATGGTATTTCAGTGAGATCACACTATAAAGTCGGCATCAGATCCGCGCTATCACAAGGAGGCAAGGAAACCAACATACCCCGTCTCCGGCACATCATATACATGTACACACATGCACGCTTACACAACACACATGGAGGCACGTCCTTAAATGATTTAAGCTGTTAATAGGACGTTAACAAAGAACAAAACCAAAACCTTTAGTGAGCAACACCCTCCGTTTATACAAAATTGATTCCCCTTTATCCAAAGCAGCACTCAACCATATTTGGTTTAAATCCCTCCATTTGTACCAAAAGATGAGGGTTTGAAAGAATTACCTTTATTTTCCCTAATCAGTAAATTTTGTCCTACGTATATACCCCATTTCCCCTGGGGCCACACCCTCCGTTCAAGGATGCTCTAGGCCAAATTTGATTTAAATCTCATTTTCTTCCTATGGAAGTAGGTGTTATGAAGATTGAATTCTATTTCCATATTGAGCACTGTCCCTCAGCCCTAAAGGGTTGAGAGGGGGGCCACACCCCGAGACGTTCAGGACTAGTAGCTTTTTAAAGGAAAAGTTGATGGATTGACAGATGGATCGTGTGCCACAGTATAAGCTCATTGCCAGTCCTTTGGCCAGGGGAGCTAAACGCAATATCATTGCCAGTCCTTCTATTTTAATTAACAAACATACAAACAAGTCTTAAAAGCACAATTAGTGACTGTTTATTCATTTCAAACAATAAAACAAAATGTGTAAAAAGTCTTTCCTAAATATGATATCAATTGGGTTTTTTTCTTTTCCAGCCAAACAAAACATCTGAAAAAGTTTATTATGTGGGAACAACAAAATTAAGTTATAATACCATACTCAAAGAGTAATCAATTTAAGACACAAGCATGATCATCAAAACATTAAAAGTACTTTTCCCCCTATGTCATCTTACATTACATACAGATATCACACACCATGCACATACATAATTCTGTACTATATGTGTCCCCACAGCCAGGACCACTTACATCACACACAGCTATCCCTGGCATTACACTTTACATACAGAATTCTGTACTACATGTATCTCTACACAGCCAGGACCACTTACATCACACACAGCTATTACACATTACATGTACATACAGAATTCTGTACTACATGTGTCCCCGCACAGCTATCACACACCACATTAGTGCTGTATATGTGTCCCAGCACAGATCACACACTCATAAAGAATCACCTGTTGTATGTTTCCCCCTCACAGCTAGGACAACTTCTATCACACAGGGCTATCACAAACCACTAATCTATCCTCTACTGTATGATGTACATCCATGTGGAACTACACACCTCATACACCAGACATACTATCCTACTGAACAGTCAGACTGGTGTTACTAAAGTATCTATCTGTTGTCTGTTGTCACAATATAGCTCTCTCTTGTGTGCTGTACATCAAACTCTGTCCGGCCTCGATCCTCTGATACTTCTTTATAATGTGGTGTGATAGCACACATTCCACCAACACACACACACACATCATTTACTAGTCAGCAGGTCATTCAGGAATTACCATGTCTATGTATGGTTCCCATTTAATCCTTAATCCATAAAATCATTCTGTTTTCTTTGTGCTTGGGATTATTATCTAAAAAAAGAAAATAACTTCATTATTGAAAACCATTAAAATTGCATATTCAATTGAACATTGTTAGTATGAACAAGAATATCTTTACCGGTAGTACTGTATGTATACAAGACAGTAGTTTATTTCCTTCAACAACACTGACACAATGAGGTTCAACTTTCTCTACAAATATTTGTCTTTGATCACATGATGACGATGACTAGGAATGATTATTAGAATCTTTCCCTTCCTTAGTTTAGGATATGACGGAGAAACCTCAACCCAAAGGAAAATGATTGCTTAACACTACGTTTGCTTCAAGAATTGTACCCTGAATGTTGAATTTTTCCCGACAAATCCTTACTGTGGCGGATGATTCTTTATCTATTATATTATCTTTGTCTCTCATTGTAACAGTAATGTGTTTTAAAACAGATATCAACATTTGTAATCTATTCATATCCTGGTTCGGACACATCTGTCTCCTGTTGTAAGTTGATTGTTGGAGAGAAATCTTTGAAGGTAAGCAGAAGGTGATTATGTTAATGGTGGGGGAAGAGAACCTGGTATATGATATGCGGTCCATAACATGATTATCTGCTGGTAGTTTATCTATATACTCACTTCTTTATCTTCCACAACAGTTAGTCCTTGTATTTTCAACTGCCTTACTTTGACTTCTCCGTGAAATGCACGAAGTGACCTTAAATGGACATCCTTGATGTTTTCATCTAGAAAATAAATTGTGGGCAAGTGTTAATATCAACCCAGGAATCATATACTCCTGACACCACAGAAGGCAACTGTATGTACCGGTACATAATATGAAACTATATATATATATATATACAGGACAGTTTATAGGGTACCTATATACCCAGGACACAAAACAGTATACCTGTATACACACATCATACAAAACACCTGTTTACACAGGACACCATACAGTTTACGGTACCTCTATACATCAGACACCATACAGTATACCTGTATACACAGGACACCATACAGTATACATGTATACACAAGACACCATACAGTATACCTGTATACACAGGACACCATACAGTATGCATGTATACACAGGACACCATACAGTTTACCTGTATACACATGACACCATACAGTATACATGTATACACAGGACACCATACAGTATACCTGTATACACAGGACACCATACAGAGTACCTGTATACACAGGACACCATACAGTATATATCAGACACCAAACAGTATACCTGTATACACAGGACACCATACAGTATACATCAGACACCAAACAGTATACCTATTTACACAGGACACCATACAGTATACCTGTATACACAGGACAGTATACATGTATACACAGGACACCATACAGTTTACCTGTATACACAGGACACCATACAGTATACCTGTATACACAGGACAGCATACAGAATACCTGTTTACACAAGACACCATTGAGAATGAATACCTGTATACACAGGACACCATACAGTAAACTGTATACACCAGACATTATACAGTATACCTGTATACACAGGACACCATACAGTATACCTGTTTACACAGGACACCATACGGAATGAATACCTGTATACACAAGACACCAAACAGTATACATGTTTACACAGGACACCATACAGAATACCTGTTCACACAGGACACCATACAGAATACTTGTTCACACAGAACACCATACAGAATACCTGTTTACACAGGACACCATACAGAATACCTGTTTACACAGGACACCATACAGAATAACTTAATTCATAAGACAATTTACATGGGGGGGGGGGGTCATTTTTACTGATCTTCTGCTTCTGCCAAGTAATGTCCACAATCATCACGTTGATCAGGGATGTGTAGTGGACTACACATCCCTGCGTTGATTATATTAAATGACATTTTTGTTTTTGGAGTGCACATGGTAAAAAAAAATACTGAAAATCGATCTTAACCCCTAAACATGTAAAATTACTCTGAACACCTTAGTTTAGGTCCAAATATAGCTGTAGTGTAACAAATCCCCAGGTCCCTGTGACTATAACCTGATAACCAGTCTACTGAAGTCGGAATCATGTCGATGCTTACTTATTTCGGATAATGGCGATGAGCCATCCAATTTCCCAAATACTCTCTTTAGAATGAAGTAACCTGTCCAATGCACTCCCAGCAATAAAATCCCCAAGCGACCATACTTGATCCACGCAGGGGTTTTTGTGGGATCTCGGTACCTGTATTTCATTCTGCCATGGGACGGTTGACGGTCACAGTGTAGTTATAGTCTGTGTCATTGTTGTGCTTGCATTTGGATAGTAGCGTTCCGGAATTGTTTCTACAAGTTAGAGTCGAACATACATATTTTTTAAATGTCACACTTCCCGAATGTGTGTACATGTCTTGCAAGGCTTTGTCAAGGCTCGCCTGAACGCAGCATCAGATTACTTGATCCGACCTTATTTCATAAACGAACAACTCGAGCGATAAACGAATGTGGCCAGTTTGTCCGGCATTCGTTTCCATGTTTATACACAAAAAATATAATCATGTTATCTTAAACGCTTGTCATATGGCGGGAAATCAAAATGGCCACATATCTGACAGTTACCAGCGGATTAGAAGATGTTAAGCTTCATGCAGTGCCTTGTCACATTCATTACGATGGAAAAGCTAATATATCACAATATTTTGAATCCAACTCACGAAAATCTGATGAAGGTAATTATATTTATGTCTACATGTGTCATTGGTGTCGGGTCGTTTCGCGCTTAGTTTTTTTTTCTCTAAAATATTGTTAAGGCGAAACTTTTTAGTCCAGTTAACTTGTGTGTTTTTATTTCACGTTATTCCCCATTTCAGTTACTGAAATGGCAAAATGGGTAATTGTTATCCAAATGCAGGATTATTACCCATATGCACCGTTGTGCCCAACCTGTATAATAGTACTATTATAATAACCGAACAGTGACATTAAGCGACATGCTATTAAGTGGAAACTACTGTTGTATATAGTAACACATGATATTAGTGTGTACAGCACCTGTGGCATAAAATTCTTTCGACAACACAGTTGTGTGAGAAACATAAAAATTGTAAGTTTTTATTCATTAAAAACAATTCAAAGGAAATTTATAACTTAAAACAAATATTTATATAAGGGCGAAAAAACCTTGGGTGAACTGAATTGAGGGCGAAACGACCCGTGATGCAAACGGAATTTGGGTCGAAACAAACTGGATCCTGTGTCATTGCCATCCAACTGAAAACGGAGTGTACTAGTCAGACGTTGAAGCGTCTTCAACTCTCAAAAAGTGACTTCAAGCGACAACAAGTATCGCAAGACAAAATCTTTAAAAAATACTATATAAAGTAAGTGAATATAATAAATCCCGGATGGCAGAGTCTGTCAGTACAATATTCATTGTAGCAAAATAAAAAACTAATATACAGCAGGTGGTAAAAATTGAGCAGTATATAGAGATTTGTTTTCGGTATGTCTGGTACAAAGAGAGAACATATGGTATCGAAATAATAAGAACTGGACACTTGCAAATTATATTCCATAAGCCCTCTTTTGAAAATAATACTTAAAAAGATATTTATTAACAATATATACATGTGTATGGCATAGGGCCATGGCCCAACTCATTCTTAAAAAATAAATAGTTGATCGTAGCTCTACAGCACTGATTTCAACTGTGAATTTAACAAATTGTCTTACAATTGATTATATCGCAATTTCATACCTTCCTTAATTATTATAATATATTAAATTACATGACCTTGACAAAATTACAAAGTCAATCTTACAATTTATTTATTATTTGATGAATACTAAATCATAATTACTTCATTAGATATTGTTTATTGTAACTACAATTAGAAATCAAAATAAGGTTTTATATTTAATGCGCAGGTAAAAACAAAGATAATCCTTACACTCAAAGTTCTCCGTCTTCTTACAGTCCTAAAAAGGTACATTTTTGTACTAACTCACAAAAACACGAGAAACAAAGACTGACACGCCAAACTGACTACAAGAAACAACCAATCAAAACAGATATATATAACTCTACGTAATGACCAACACAAACCCCACTATAGAACACTAGCATACATACATACCACAAGGGATCACAATATGAGATAAGATATGCGGACAGGGTAGTCTACTCTTTGTTAAACGGACGCGATACAAACAAGAACAATATAATTAACTTAACACTTCACAATTTATATAAACATTAAATCTCTTCCTCATGTTTTCTGAATACTAGTTTCTTATGTGACATATGTTTTCTCATTTTGAATTTTCAGCTATGACAGCCTCTTTTCGAGGAAGACCATTAAAAGGGGAGGTAATTAATGTGCCTCATGGCTATACAGGTCTTGTTGTCAAGGAGACTAGGAAAGCAGTGACAGAAGACGAGGACCGCCATTTAACAACCATCAATAAATTCAAGGAAATAAACTACTGGAACCTGGACAGAACACCATGTGAAGATGATAAGATGAAGCAAGCTCTGCACTGGCTAGATTTTGCTAAGGTGGTAAGTTTGTTTGGGATGAAGAAATCATTCTACTGTATACTGGTAAATCAAATATTTGCCCAATGTTAATTTCGCCCATCACATGTAATTACTAATACAGGGTACTTTATAGTATATTTATTTTATGGTATGCTGTGTTCTATGATTCGTTATCATGATAAATTTGCCCTCATAGCAGAAGGCAAAAAGGACGAAAATTAAAGTGTCGAAGATTTTTCGGTATACAGTATTTGCTGGAGATGGTTCTGGGGGTAAGATTGGTTGAAATGAAACAATCACAAAATTTGGTGGGGATGTTTTTGGTGGTGAGTTTGGTTGGGATGAAGTAATCGCTAATAATGCTGGCGATTATTCTGGTGAAATTGGCTGTGAGGTGATGACTGAAGCAGGTGAGCTAATTGCGAGGGAATGGTGTTGTTGCCGTACTGTTGGTATTACAGTTAGCCTAGATCAAGTAGGTGACAGTGCTATATTGGCAAGAGATGGCCATATTAAGTTCAACTTTTCTTTGTTGCTTGGGCTGGAGCTATAGCTAAGTGGGTACTATGACAGGTAGTATTTTTAAGGAAGCAAATTACATTACTGCTGTAGCATCTGTGATGTTTCTTTATCATACATGACAATCTTCTGAATAGTGAAGTTGATGGGCTGGTATTGGTAGTAATTGGACCTTAATAAATGCAAAGGTCAGTTTGATTCTTCATAACTGATGACTTAATTAATCTACATGTTTAACTCATTGACTCCTGAAGACATATTGGAACTCTTCCAATTCAAAGGTTGGAATAGTTCATTATGAAATTTCAGGAGTGAATGAGTTAATGCTATGACTGTATATTAAAAACAGTTTTTGTCTCGCCTTCGACGATAGTCGAGGAAAGCGAGACTAAGGTATTGCTTTTCCGGCGGCGGCCACGTC
>JAUMHH010204242.1:0-13165 GCA_032359455.1 Chlamys rubida
CTCACAAACCAATGACGTAACAATCAATACCTGCTCCCAAGAGAAGATAACTCTGCAATACGCAAAGACGGAATAGTCATAGAAGGACGAACAGCTGTATGATGACGTTCATCCCTCTTAACTAAATATCCAGACTTTTGATAACCAATATAATGACAGAGAACTGTTACCGATGTTTATATATAGTTCAAGTTCCTGAAAATAATTTTTGAACAAATATAAATGGTACTAATATTTTCTTTAGATCATTTAATAGATTCGTGTGCGAAGTTTTACACGCAAATACATATTTATATATTATAAATATCACCTTAGATATTTGTATCGTCATACCTATTCGATTTTATAAATATCACATATATATATATATATTAAAAATTTCTGAACCGCTGCCAGTGTGAAAATTTCCACATCGTGATAAGTTAAAATACTCATAACACGAACATTTCCATACACGAGAATTTTCAATATTATTGTACTCAGAATTATTTGAAAAAGCTTAACATCTTGTTACCGATGCATAAATCATTATATATCTTACAATACCTACAGTGGCACTCTTCTAAAAATGTGATAAAGTAAAGTCTAAATCACGAAATCTGTCCTGTCTGTATTGTAAACTGGTAAACTCAAAAAAAACAATAATGTCCGAGTCAAAAAAATCAAGAGCTTGTTCAGAAGTGTGAGAAAATAATTTAGGAATGTGATAGCAAACGTTATCGTTCAATGCAAAAAAATCCTGCTTGGTTTTGTCAAACAACCATTGAAAACAAATGACAATACTTGTTCCGCGTTCTAAAAAAAAGCTTTAACGTCAATTCTATTCATAAACACGAAGTTATACTAAGATGAATATATGTAATTCAAAAATAGGGTACAGGTAATTAAAAAATTGAGTTTAAGTATATATTTGTTAATATTGTAAAGTAATAATCAAATTAAATAACGAAAGATGTATCTTTTTATAGGTATGACGATAAAATGTTTAGGGAAAATCATTGTTAAGCTAACCAAACTTTTCTTAAATAGTGTTCTCATAAAACAAACGAATAGCAAACAATAGCATCAAAGAACGGTGTCCTTATTCGTAAAACGTACACAATAGGTACTGGGTCACTAAGCATACGACATCCAGTATCAAACGACCTATTATTTCCTTAATGAAGTCACATTGTGGGTTTCTTTCAAGTTTATAAGTCGTTACGTTTCTAGTCCCGGTTTTTGTCAACGAATTGTATATCAATTACACATTTTACAATCAAATGGATTGCCTTTAGCAAATAATCTTGAAATCAGTATATTTTGCATACTGTCTGTTACAAATATGTCTCAAGTTATTGATAAGGATTAAATTTAGAACGTCTTTTATATATTAAAAAATGATAATGATAATTTTTAAAGTTAAGTACAGTTATTTCAAAATTAGCATATTAATGTATGGTACTATTATTCATTGATTCGAAAAAATAAATACGCTTCAAAAATATCTGTTTTTGACAGATACTTTGATAAATAGATACACATTATATGGTATCCATGTGAATATTCTGTTGGTCATCATTTGATCCAGTTTCTTAAATTTCAATTTCAATTGCGGTTTTGTTTAGACCTCGGTATAGTATTGATTGGTGATATGTCATACTCACTAGTACTGATGGAATAAAATCTCAAATCCTTTCTGATGATGTTGTTTGTTTGTTTGTTTGTTTGATGGATTTATAGACTACACTACACTGACTAGATCTGTGTTTCGGTCGTCTTTTCTGGTGATGTTCAATGGGCCACCCTTATATAGTATATACCGTGCGTAATTTGGAAACCGTCTAAACTAAGCTTTATTACGTCGACATTCTCAAAAAATGGAAATACTACAAAGCATTGTTTTTTAGTTGGAAATATTACAAAAAAAAACGTTATCTATAAAGATCGTTGACATTGAGTGGTTAAAGGATCAGGAAATGGAAGATATGGTTCAGCGGACAGGGTTTTAACAAAGCCGACTTCCGCCGTATATTAATATTTGTATTAGTTAAATGATAAGCACCATTACGTAGACATCAGCATGTAATGGCAATTACCAAGAATGCTATTGCTATAAAATCTTAGCATGAATTCAGACCTTCCCATAATTCGTTGAACGAAAGGCCAATTCGTGTGGACGCATTTTGGGAAGGGTGGGATCCATATGGTCTTTGGAATTCTTAATTTACAATACATTCCTTCGTGATTGCTTGTCCTTTAATAGAGAAGTGTACATTTTTCATACGAAAACTTGTGGAGTATTTAAGTGTTTATTAAACATCTTGATCTAATTTTTATTTAAGATTAATTTGTTCTACATACTTTCAGAGATGAATAATGAGGACTTACTGCCACACAAAGACAATCCAATTTTATCTAGAGACATGCACACAATGTGACTTCCATCAGTTAAGTACATCCTGGTTTCTTGGTCTGATGTCGTATGCATGATCTCGTCTGTGGTTTAAACGAGTGTATCCATATTTTCACCAAGTATCTTAAATCAATTTGTATGAATATTTTGCATATATTTATCAAAACAGCACCTTGTTTAAAATGTTATCTTTCTGATATACATATCATTTTCAAAGGGTATTCTTCTGATCTTATGATGAAATGTCTTTTCTCTTGAAATGGCTTTCTGCATAAAGTTTTTATAAAAACAAATTATGAGCAATGAAAATGTTATAGTGCTTCACCACTTTCCGAAAGAAGGCGTAGTCATAAATGAGCATATAAGAAGTGCAAGGCTGAAAAGAAACGTGATTTTTGAATGCCAGACAACACAGTCGTATCAGAAAAATATTGGTTACTTTTCGGGGCTTGTTTCATGTTTGTGATACTACGTATCAAATTTAGTTATAGAAACATTTAAGAAGTTCGGAATATTTATTATTCATGAACTAGGTTGTAGTTTGTAGCGCATTGTTGGCAAACCTCAACCTTCCGACTTTTTCTACATTAAAATCATATATCATATTTTTTTAAACCTAGCATGCATATAAAAGATGAACACTTAATATAAGCAAAACTTGGAAAACAAATAGGCTTTAACTTTATCAGTGTTTGTGGAGGAACTTTCAGCATAAAAATATGACTTTAATTATATTTGCATGAAGTTCACTCGCTGCTTTTTCATCAGGAAAATTATGATTAATATGTTTCCTTCGTTTATAAGACTTTAATATGTTATATGGGCAGGCAATTCAAGACCGAAAATACCAAACTAATCGATAATAGGGCCATATTTACCGAATATTCTTATCAGGCACAATTACATTATTTCGATGAAAAGCTGTGATGTTACAACTGTAATCTAAACAATCTTGATATAAATACATGTTGTTTGCCAAGACTATCCTTTAGGTATTAACTGTATGATATATGTGATTTATAGCTTATGTAAAGTGATATATTTACTAACAGTTTATGTTACTGTTTTTTACAGTTTCATGTGTGGTCTAAAGCCATTGTTTGTAGTAAAATCATCTCGGAATGGTTCATCGATCACATTGTCTTTTCCCTTTGAGCTGGTGCCATTTATAAACTACGATTGCGCGCCATCACACGCACTTGTTGGGAACATATTAAAATTTGGCGAAACTGAATCAAGACCCAGAGCTAGCCCTGTATAGTTGGATGTGTATTGTATCGTTCAAATCACTGTCAGTTATTTAAGTGAATATTTGAAATTATTCGTTTGAGATCTCTAGATAGGTCCTCGATTATGTCCAACATCATTTCAAAATTACAAAGTATAACCTCGCTATTATTATTCTTTCTGTATATTCCACCAATTATAAACAAAATTCAAAATATTATGCAAAAAAAGATTATGAAATTAAAATCAACTTGTTTACACTAAGAATGGGATTATTTTATGTGGAGATTATATGGTTATGTATGTATGAATTAACTGTATAGGTTAAGGCGGGGGGCCAATGTTTTAAACCTTGCATGCTAATAGACTATACAAAACTTATTATAAGCACAACTTCAAGGCAAATAGGCTTCAATCTATTTCGTATTTTGGGGGCGACCCTTCAACTTTTATAATATCATTATGCTGACTATAAAATTATTTGCATTCAAGTTTCCCCCTGGGATTTCATCAGGAAATCAGAATATCTACACAAAGAAACCGAGTGGTGCTCGTTCAGCTTAAATCCCATTGAGATTGTTTTCATATCTTAATATTTGAATGTTATTTTGGTAGATTTTGGAAATAAATCATTATTAAATTGTTATAATTTGTAAATTGCAAATAATTGAAATGAATCAATAGCAAATTTAATGCATGCGTCATGTGGTTTATTTTCAAAAACTAATCGATAGAACAAAGTCACAAATGCTTTCACGTATAAATAGACAAATACATCAACGTATCAGAGTAAAATATAATGATAACAATAAAAGATATAAAATCCATCATAAAAATAATAATAATGCACATACTTATCCTGAAATATTTTATGATCAAATGTGAATTTAACTATCATTAAAATCCTTATTATTCATTTTATAATACATCGCAAAGTTGACATGAAATGTTAATACATCTGTTAAATAATCAAGAATAAATAACAAGGCTTTAACTGAACAACAAAAATGAAACATGGTTTATGAAAACACACAAAACTAAATTAAACATGATGCAGATAGGATGATTTATTAAAAGAAATACTAAAATACATAAAATGCTACATACAATATAAATGAAAACGCTAATGATAGAATACACTTATACAACATTTAATAGAGCTTGATAGAGCTTGAGAAAATGTACTTCAGGTATACTTCAAAATGAACGTTCCAGATATTATAAAGCTATTTCATAAAGCCAGAAATTCATATATCGAACTTGATTAGCGAGAGAAAAAAAAGTAAAAATATCTAGCTTATTCATTTTTGTTAAATTTGCAATTGTGTATGTTTATTTACATTACGAAAAAGCGTAACCATTGATTAACAGTATAAAAATGGTGTTTATTTTTCTTATTTACAGTGTTTTTGTCTTCAGTAACAGTTGTTTTCATTCTGCAAGTAGTATGCGCATTCGTGTCAAAAGAAATTTATTCTTTTCAATATCGTTTTCAAAATAATCAAAATGTACAAAGTCAAAAAGTAAGAAAACACTTATTTACATATAAACAAATAGGTACATCAGATGATCCCTTTAAACATCGTGAAAGTTTGTGCAAAAAATACAAAAAAATATTTGCTAACCTTGTATGGCAAAGGCAAACTCGTAAAACGAAACTGCAGTTCGTTTGGAACAATACCACTTGCTTCCTCCAGTATTAAAAACAAAGTCATCAAAACACAGATTCAAAAAGGTATAATATAGTTCAAATAACATGCTTGCACCTCACTATATAGACCAAGTAAACCACGGGAAAAAAATGAAATATCTTGTTTACGATGTCTGCTATTCATATCTCACTGATGTTTACTCAACAGGGGCAACCCCTTGACACAAAGACATAGAAGAATTCTTTTATAGAAGTACTGTGAAATCACTAATTTTCGTGGGTTTTATTTTCGTTAATTTCGATGGTAATCTTGAGCCATGAATTCATAGGTCCACGAAGTAATTACAAGTTTGATATAAAGTAATTATCCGTTTGAGTGGGTCCTCGTAATACACAAATTCATGTTCCCACAAAATGTTATTTTGTCGGGAAACCACGAAATTCGGGCCCCACGAAAATACATGATTTCACAGTAGGTGCAACATATAATGAGAAAAAAATGACAAATTGTTTATGCATTGATTCATTCATTATGAATGCTTAATAACATGCAATATTGATTTGAATTGCTTTTTAATAATATGATCAACCTTTAACTAGGTTCGAATTTGTTTTCCGTACAGTTCATTCAATATGAATTACAATTATGTGTGGGTTATCCGCTACTTGTTTGAAATAGGTCGTTCATTGAACGTTTAAAAACAACACCTTCCAACCAGGAACGTGTTTAATGACATATTCAAGACAGTCTCAATTTCACCCAAACCTGCAAACTCATTCTCACACAGTGTATGCTCTATCTTATTTCCGAGATTATTCTACAAATATGGGACAAAATCATTCATTTATTCGATATTAGTCTTGAAAATTTTCAAAATCAATATTGATGTTGTGTTTAAGATGAGCTATTGCAGAAAGGGCTCTCCGCAGATTTCGGCATGTAAAGATAGTGATGTCTGTCCTGTCCATCTGCTGCAATGAAATGCTGGCCCGGAACTTGCTTGCATCAACTGGTCTAGCAAATCTCATCAGTTTTTTCATCTCGCATATAACAGCACGGATTGGCTGGTGAACATTGAACCTAGTCTCGTGTGAAAATCTGGCATGTTGGTGACAATTTATTATGGTCATGTTCAATGCTACCTCCGACATCAGTTCTATCCCGTTGACAAGTGTTTCAGCCTGTAAGAAATATTTAACAACATAAACTCCAACATGTATATTAGGAAAGATACAAAAAAATATAGCCTAAATTATGTAAATATTGCCGTAAATATATTTTATTTTCAGATTCGCTGACAGTAACATTTTATTTCATCTTTAGTGAGAAGAGAAAAAATTGATCTTCCCTAATGTTTACCTGTGCAATTATATTCTAACACCCCTACATTAGTTAGTGCAATTTTACCAAAATATTATATTGAAGGTATATAATACAACAAATATCGTTGGTTAACGTCTGTAAACTTACCATGCTTATTCCACTTTGAAAGTCAGAATGGTTGTAAGGATCAATTTCGCATAGTTCTGCCTGGAATAATGCCCTTTGCGCCTTGAAAAAATGAAGAATTAAGGTTAAACTCTTTATACAGTATAGTCAATTTACCTTACTATTCAGCCACCATTAACACAGTTGTCCCAATATCCAGTCACCAATATCCCAACTGTCCCCATATCCAGTCACCACTATCCCACATGTCCCAATATCAAGTCACCACTATCCCACCTGTCCAAATATCCAGTCACCCCTATCCCACCTGTCCCAATATCCAGTCACCCCTATCCTACATGTCCAAATATCCAGTCACCACTATCCCACATGTCCCAATATCCAGTCACCCTATTCCACCTGTCCCAATATCCAGTCACCCTATTCCACCTGTCCCAATATCCAGTCACCACTATCCCACCTGTCCCAATATCAAGTCACCACTATCCCACCTGTCCCAATATCAAGTCACCACTATCCCACCTGTCCCAATATCCAGTCACCACTATCCCACCTGTCCCAATATCCAGTCACCCCTATCCCACACGTCCCAATATCAAGTCACCACTATCCCACATGTCCCAATATCCAGTCACCACTATCCCACCTGTCCCAATATCCAGTCACCACTATCCCACCTGTCCCAATATCAAGTCACAACTATCCCACCTGTCCCAATATCAAGTCACAACTATCCCACACGTCCCAATATCAAGTCACCACTATTCCAGTTATCCTATTATCTAGCCGGTACTTTTCGTAACAGGTATTTTTTTCTAGAGATATTTTTTCTGAATGTTAATGGGAACTCAGGTGACAGAATTGTCTACTGAGAACGAAAATGTGACTGAATTTTTTTACGGATAAGGAAAATTAATTGAGTTACCAATATATCAAAACACATGTTGAAGAAATAGAGCAATGTAATTGTTAAATGAACGATAAACCCAGATAAAACATTTAATGTGATTATAAAAGTAACATAAATTCATATTCGTCATTATAATCGATACGGTTGGGATAGATTTGACAATGTACGTGTAATATTGGTTATACTTACTAGTTCGTTCGCTGTTTCCCGGAGGATATTCTCGGCCTGCGACATCTGCTCATTGAGGGATTCTACGTAGCAAACAGGAACGGATGAGATTCCGGTGGTTTGGGAACAAGACACAGATGTGTCAGAGGTGAAGACGTCAAATCCAAGACCGTGGAGGCGTTGGTGGGTAAAACCAAGTCCACTAGGGCAGGAAGAGGAGGCCACACTCATCCAAAGCATAACTAGGGTGGTAACTATTGTGATGTTCGCTGGGGGGAAAAAAGACAAAGGTTAAAGGAAAAACCTGACACAATCATATCCTATGAGAAATCGTCAACTTAGATCAACTCGGATATGTAATAACAGAACGTGTGCAGAAATTAAAATAAAAGGAAAGACAACATGATAATATTTCTAAACCCAAATCTACATTAGAAAACAACATTATCAGATCAGCCTCACGTGCACTCTATAACATATCTATATCCTCCTGCTCAATACCATGAAGCGGGTTCTTTCTATGAAATACCTCTTTGTAGTAGTATCTATTATTGTGATTTTTATCGCAGGATTTCTATAAACGCGTTCGAGTTGAAGTAATATATGGGTTTAATATATAGAGGAACTTAAAGCTTCTTAAGTTGACGTAACATGCCTTGATTAAATCATTTCAAATGTTCAGAAACTGAACATAATTAGTCATCGCAGATTTCATTCAATAAAGACAAATTGTACCATCTTATCTTTGATAAGAGTACATACTATCCCGAAAAATAATAGACTAAATAATTTAATTTAGATAGGAAACAAAGAATGGAGATATACAGAAGAAGCCTGTCATAGTTGACAAACAACTCTGAAAATATGTTTCCCATAATGCGAAAATGATCCTTCCTTCAATTCTTGGTACTGGTATCTAAATATAGATTTTCTTGTTATGTCCTACCCTCTAATCAACGGAAATAGTGATAGAAATGTACTTTAAATATTTTGGAGGTTGTCGAATAAAGCTTAATTAGCTTCGAACCAAATTTTCAAACTAATTTGTTTTCAACCACATCACCAAAATACTAGGGTTGCGTTACATGATACTTGACGATGACCTCTTTTATTTTAAATATATCCATGCTTTCTTTTTAGTTTCGAAAGTCATGAAACATCGATTAATGTTAATTTGAAAAAAATAAATAAATTGAAAGATAAAAAAAAACGTATTTGGAAATGACTCGTAAAGCTAGCCATACTTTCAGCACTGAGCCCTGATTGCCCATTGTACTCTATGCACTGCTTACTAAATAACTGGGACGGTGGGTCGTGACAAATAGACAATGACAAGGTAAGAGATATAATATGGTATTGTATCAAAAATGTTTTCTAACAATAGATTTAGAAATATACAGTAATAGCATATGTTTTGTACAAAATTATAAATATCAACTGATTACAACGTATTACTAATTTTTCGATAATGAAATATTGTGCTATTGTACACAATTGTTGATGTACGTAGTATAGCATGATTGTAACGTGTTAATGCGTGAATGTGCAATACAAATAAAAGGTTTGTTATTTATATAATTTTAAGATGGTGATTGACAGCTTTTATGTACTGCCCTATATAATCTTTGAAAAAGAAAAAAATATTTTTGCACATGCACCAAATGACAAATTATTTTGAAAAAAAAATATGCATAACTACTTATTTGTTCAAAATTACTTACAAATTAACGCCATTCTGCTTTGAAATAAATCTAGAATACGTATCTTAGTTTCTTTGGTTTGAGCTATTTAATGGTTTAGATTCGGAAAATCCATTGGGGATCCGGAATATCTCACAAATCGTTTACAGAGAATGGGAGCAGCATTGTCGTAATTATTGATCCTCCACCCCCACATACACCCACTACCCCATACTCAACATGGGAATGCATCACACAGCATCCTTCAGGTATTAACGTACTATGGGATTTTTTTATAAATGATTTTTTTTTTATTTTAAGATTTGGTGTTTTCCATATGGCGTCCTTGTAAAGTAATGATCACTGCCGTCGTAATGTACACTTACTAAGCATTTGAAACATTTCATTCAACGTAAACAACAGATCGCCATTTAACAAAGACTTGATCTTGATAAATCTTCTCGTTAGCCGGAGCGTTTATAATTTACGAGCTGTTCAGAACAAAGGTTTGTACCGGAAATTGGACATAATATTACAATCTAGACTCATACTGATAAAAGATGTCGTGTTTTGGTAAATGACCAATAAGATGTTTTGTTACAATTGAATTAGTTAGACAAAAACATATTTGGGGTTGTTTCCGACATTTGAATTGGTCACAGGTTAAATGTGATTTGATTAGTTGAAATTTATGTATGGTTTTATTTATAGTATGGGTAATCAAATTATTAGTCTTCTTCGGTGTTTTAATGCCATGGACAAATTAATATGTATAATTAATATATATATATATCATCATTATGTACCGAGTTTGAATTGATCATTCTAGTTTAGCTTCGTGTTTAACTTGCTTAAGATACATGCATTAAATAGCTCAAAACTTAATATCATGTTGGTTCAATGTGCATATTCGACCGAGAAAATGAACACAAATTGACGAATTACATGTTCGGAAGCTCATGATAAGATTATTCGTCTTCATCAACGATTTCAATATAACTTATTTTTTAGAATTATTACATGGAAATAATCATAATACTATATTGATATGACTTGGTATAAGTTTGCAACATTCTGTTAATATCAGACCAAACATTTGTTACTTTCCAGTCAAATTTATATTTACAGAATTTTCGATAAATAACTGTATTGCGTTACACGTATACTTAATACAAATTATGATAATATAATTTTAACTTATTTTCATAAGGGCATAATTAATTACATATGATATCCCAACAACGTCTTAATCAACCATTATTACGATACAAATAGACACAAACTCACTCTACAATACAAAACGGCTGAATTAAATAGACAAAGGCGACAAAATATACCAAAAAGTAAATCAAATATTTCTAATATGCAATGGGTAATTTAAAAAATTGTTAAATGGGCCAGCTTGCATAGCGAAAATCCCTTACAGCAAGCAGGGGACTGTATGTACGTTAATGTGGAAAGACAAGTTCGCCTAGATTAGAATGTAGCATTTCAGTGATGAAGCCTAACAGTCGTTGGCCTTGAAGGAACATTAGATCACTAGAGCTGTCTATATTCTATAAATGAACTCTGGTCTAACAGGAAAAAAACATCTTCTGAACGTGATCAACAAAAAAAGCTACATCAAAAGTAAAAATTGATACGTGATCGTTTTCTTTAAAGCCTTAAAATTGTATTGAATTAAGAATTACAGTTTTCGGGATGAAAACTAAATTACAATCACAGCAATGTTCAGAACTACAAATTTTGTATGCATGCATTGCCCTCTATGTATGCAATTCTTTAACAAACTAAAATTTGTAACATTTTTTAACAACTTAATTGATAACAATGGCATATAAGCATATACTTACAGCTGATATTCATTTTAGAATGGCTGGCAGCACTCTAAAATTGTTAAATTTTAAAAAGAAGACGGAAAAGGTGGTGAATATCAATCGGCTTTCAAGATACTTCAGCGACAATGCATGCAGAATGATTTTTACACAGAATATCTTGTTTATATCCATTTTATTCTGGATCTTCCATTTCAAATATTTTCAATTATAGAAATTATAGAAATTACTAAAGCAAATAAATCAACAGTAAGATCTTAAAGCTGGTTTCCGTTTAAAACATTATGTATCTATGTTTAGATCATATTAATGATATTTATGATTGAAGTGAAACCAGACAATATTTATCATGCCTTTGAGGAGACCGGAACAAAATCTTTTTTTGCAAAAAACTTCCGTTAACACAACCGATACCAATCATGTGCCATTGGAAAACATTAAAATCAAGGTCAGCCCAGATTTTCGATATTTCCTCCCCTGCAAAAAGGTTTTGTTGTGTACGGTGTCATATGACGATGTATTACAATTGTTTGTACTTATAATCTTCGGGTTCGTTCAGTACGGACGGAGTGCCACCTCTTACCGTCTCAGACAATGAGCACGTCGGAGTTGACAAGCGTCCAACAAATTTAACCACCACATGATCAATGTAATACAGTAGTCGTGGGTCCGTAGTGGTATTTTTTAAGCAGGAAGTAAAGACGTGTATGTCTTATTTAACAAGAGGTTCGGAGGGTCTTTATGCCCAGCAATGGTATATATGGCTATGGGTTGCGGAGAACATCATTTTTAAAGTTGTCATCCAGAAATTAAGTCCCCAAAGAAGGGATCAGACCCCGGGGGTTATTCTAACATCATGACCGTATTAACCTCTTTATGTCTATCATAAATATGGTCATGGATTAAGGATCCATCTCTTAGTTTCAGAATTGAAGCCGCTTATATCAATATGGCAAATGACCCCTTTTCGGCCCCGCCCCTCAGCCCTCTGGGGGGTCAGCCACCACATGGCAATGCTTCCGGTCAATTATGGTTGATGTCCATCTCATAGTTTCAGAAAAGAAGTCGCTTCAAGCAATATGGCCAAATTGACCCTTTTTGATCCCGCCTCTCAGCCCCCTGAGGGATCAGCCCCGCCATTAGTACATATTTTGAATCCACACCACTTAAAGATGCTCCCAGCCAAACTTGGTTAAATTTCAATCAGCGGTTTAGAAGAAGAACTCGTTTTAAGATTTTTGTACGGATGCTACGGTACGGCATAAGCTTATAACCTTGGTCATAAGAACTAATGTGAGACAAGAGATCCCCGAGGGATCTTGGCGCCCACCATAGTACCACCTTCATTAGTTCTATGTCAGTTTGATCTTTTCTCTTCTTTTCTCTCATCTGTTCGATCAGTTTGCCTATCTGCCATCTTAATCAATCTTTTAATTAACCTCAAAAGTTAAAATGCACAACTCAGGACCACTGAGTGAAGGGGAACCTACATATCAAATTTGAGAAAACTTCCTCCAGTCAATTCCGAGAAATAGCGATAACAAACTTTAACTGTAACAAGATGGCCGGCCGATATGATTTGAAATGCATAATTAAGAACAGGAATAACTCTTATGTGAAAGAGAAAGATCCCCCCAAGATATTTTGAGCAATAGGGCTAAAAAACCTTTCCTCCCAAATTCGATACGACCACCTGCCAGCCATCTTGGTTTTTCAATCACCCCCCATTTCGAAATGCGGAACTAGGAATCATGGGGTCCCTTCATGTGAAATTTGAGAAAGACCCCTCCTGAACATTCTGAGAAATAACGCTAACAAACTTTCATTCTCAAATTCAAGATGGCCGTCTG
>JAUMHH010204253.1:0-13165 GCA_032359455.1 Chlamys rubida
AATGATTTAAACCGTAATTTATAGAGGTAATACAATACATACCAGCCATATACATTATGTCAACCATAAGATATAGAAGTAATACAAATCATACCAGTCATATAAATGATTTAAACCGTAATTTATAGAGGTAATACAATACATACCAGCCATATACATTATGTCAACCATAAGATATAGAGGTAATACAAATCATACCAGCCATATACATTATTTCGAAAAAATGTATATCAGTAATATAAAGATAAAGACAAAAACTAGTCAAGTAATGTTATTATATTAATCTTTGTTATACCAATACAATATTTCATCAGTCTGAGTATTAACATGATGTAAAAATAACAAACAACCTAATACACTACGTAAGATTTAAGTATGTCATAAGCACAAAACATTTAACAATGAGAAAGTCGACCGTTCATGAGAAATCTTGTCCCTGTTGATGTTGGCACATTTACTCTTAGACTTTTGAGCTCGGTTTATGTCCTTTTTTATTAACGGTGTAGTCTATGCATGTTGCAGTATCCATTTTGTCAACCTGGAAAGATGTATGCATACTTGCAGGCATTTACCTTCATATTTTTACTTCAGTTGACAATTTAAATGAATGCAAACAAAACTTAACATATACAAAAAAAACGTCTTTCAAGGCGCCACATAACATGGATATATGCCTTAATCTGTTGTTAAAAATTTGAGAGAAGTTTCTTCACATCCGATTTGTGTTTCTGAATGGAAATATTCATGAAATGTCTGGTATTAATACAACAAGCCAAACGAATTATTTTTTAAAATGTGCCTTTAAAAATAGATTTAGATTCATTTCTTAATAGAACATACGGAAACGTTATTAAGTGTCGAATTTCCCTGTTAGTTTTGTATGAATGGTAGAGCCAAATCAAGCACGTCATTCATATAGATTTACAGAAAGATATATCAGTATCACTTCAACGTTTGAATGAAATCTCGTAGGTCATGTTGTATCAATGCTAGCTTCTGATGGCAGGTCAATGTCAAACCAGTAGGTATGACTTTACAAAATCTATAGAAATCATACCAGGCATTGAAAGTTATTCCACCTAAAGAGACCTTTTACATGGAAGGCAGAAAGCTGCTGTTAGCGTCAAAAGTTAGACTAACAGTAAACACCAAGATATTGTATGTATTGAGTCAACGATCCCCGCCCCTTTAATGCTTTACAACACTGTACTACTTATTGTATAACATTTCAGCTTTCTCGTTTGAAGTTTGAAAATGACAAGTTTCTCCTTAACCTTTTAAATCGTGTTTTCCTTCTTTGAATAAATTCAAAAGCTATACACAAACCTAATCTGTTGTTCGCCTGTTGTTGACATGATACCCAATTCAACCACTCTTCCGCATGTCTGATCAACATATTTCTTTGGGAATTATGTAATGATGATTTTCTTGTATAACGATACCTCGATGATATATGTAGTCAACGAATTGTAAAACACGTTCAAATGTTAGCTATTCTGTAGACTCCCAAAGGACCGAGCATAAAATCAATAACATACCGACCATTAGATATGCTTGTACACTATCCAAAGAAAACAGATTATCTCAGACAGCCTATGAGATTTTAACAATATTTCTCTTTGAGATATATGAACAACTAATGTTTAGGCAGTGCATACTATTTACTGCAGCTATTTGGTGATTAAGATTTTACTTTAGATAAATAATGGCGCTGGTCTAGTGCATACATTACTATCTTAGAAAATAATGCATGTGTTAAAGTTATATCATTGATTCATTCTGAACGGCGAAAAATTAATAAATAAATATATATTTTATGAACCTAATCTATAGAATATACGTAAGAGTGTTATATGTTAATGTCATGATATACTATATATTAAATCTGTATTTAAAGCATAAACAATGCATTTCAGTTAAAAGGTGTAACAGAAGTTACGTAAAAATAACTAAAGTTCAGTTAAAATCTATTGTCCCCGACTGACTTTTTTTAATTTGTGAACTAAGAGTTCACTTGTTTATATTGACCATGTTAATGATATATAAATAAAAGGCTTGGATCTATTTATAAACGTAGTTCTTAGTAATGCACTGTTTTTAAATGATTAAAATCAGATAAGGAACAACAACGCTCTCTGCTACAACAAATCGTGCATCATATCAACAAATACTATTTTTTTACATTGTTTTGTATACAAAATGTCATTGATAATACTCAATGGCTGGTAGAAATTGTCAATACTACTTTTTTTAATCAGTAAAGAATATTTTGATAATGAATTTGTCTTCGGTTTTCAGTCATGTAAAGTCAGCAATTATGTACAAAAATCCTATATTTTCTTGGTGACGTTTTTTAAACAAAGGTCAAACCGTTTCTTCCACATAATTCTATGCTATGCCAGTAATAACACGTATTTTCTGATATTTTGGAGGTATTTTTCTCTTCCTTCCTTGTTACAATGTAAAATATTATTGCATACATGCTTATATTTCTTAGATAAAAAGTCAAACAAAATAATGAATGAATCCTGTCTAATAGTAATGTTTTCCCTTTTGTAATGCAACACGTCTTGGTTGTAGTTGTATACTTGTTCAGCGGACCTGGGTGAGTTTAGTTGGTTGACATGGATCCCCCTGATGTGTTGTCGGGTATGAGGCGGATACATCGTCACCGGGTGTAGTGATAGATATGGTCCTCTCACGCCAGGCCATTGTGCCAGTGCTCCGTGTGTACCAAACCTATCTGCCCTGTCGGTACCCGTGTAACAGACAGGTACCCCATCTGTCCTGTACGCTATTGTTTCATATATCTGACACTTGATCTGGTGAACATATCCTCTGATAGAGTAGCAGATTAGGTTTAAAACATTTAAGATATGTCATTGAAACGGAGACCTATCTGGGTGAGGTATGACCTTAAGCACACGACAAACGATAACAATCGTTCATCTGCTAGTTTATATTCTACAAGACTTGAGTAGCATAAGTGTGTCAATAGTTTGTATTATTTAAAGTAATATGGTATGTGTTCTAAGTCACGCACTAATTTCCATAGGGAAACAGGTGGAAATAGTTACAACATTCTAAAATATATCACATGTTTTAAAGGGATAATCTAAACAACAAATATACATCAAAGTAATAAATATGAAATTCAGATTTAAGATTCAATGGCGCATTGATAAAAAAGTACATTTGAAGACGGCGATACTTTAAGATTTTATATTTACAAAATAGGACAAATATCAAGTCTGTGTTTTGTTAAAACTACATTATGATACAATAATTATACGAGTTAGCTCCCTTTAAATTTGTTTTTCTGTTGGCAAAAGTAAGTCATTTATTTTAAAAAGATGCGTCGACTTAAAAATGTTTTTAACTTTACAAAAAGAAAAAGAAACTGAAAAACTGTTACTCTGTAGTTAAGTAAATGTTCATAACTTCGGTATACAACTAGGAGTATAGCCAGAGTAACACAACCAGAATAAAACATATACCATCTATAGCATGTAACTAAAGTAACTGAAATATAAACAAACTATCTAGTGTACAAAATGTAACTAACGCATCAAGGATACATCTATCATATAATGTAACTAATCTAACCACAACATGTACACAGTATTGATTTAATATGTCCAATGCATATAATAATGCAACAAAAATAAATGCAAAAATTGATAAAATATATCTAATGTATATAAAAGGTGACTAATAAAATCAGAATATACACAAAATAAATATTACGCATATAATTCAAATAAGATATCCATAACATATGCAAAATATTGATAGAAAATATATAATGTATATAAAATGTACTAATAAGATCAAAGTATATAGGCAATATTGATTTCAATATAAAGCGTGCCTCTGATTTTGAGGAAAAAGTATGCAAATGATGAGTTATTTTCTCAAACTTGATTTACGCACTCATTTTAAAATCAATAAGTTGGTTATATCCGGAAATAATGTTCGCTTGTGTTGAGTCTTGCTTTTTCAGCTATTCACATGCGTACATTATATGTTTACACCATACTGTATTACATATTACCGTACAAATTGTGTATTGTATGTAATGTTTACGTAAATACCGTGTTCTATATTTAATAGAAATCTAAATATTATGTACTATGTGTGATTCTTACGTAAAAACTGTCTGGTAATGTAAAATAAACTATTGTCTCCATACACTGTGTTTAAACTTTACGTTAATATTGTGTAACTGTTTGTAATGTTAAATTTCTGTATTAATGACGCCCGAAAACAACAAGTTTGTATTTCAAATTCCTCGTGTTATGTGCGGTATTCATTTACTAACAGTGGGTATACTAAAGTGGGGGGTGGGGTGGAGTGGGGTGAGGTGGGGGGAGCTGGTTATTTGATATTGGTAAAATTAAGTGCATGTTTTGGAAGACAAAATCACTTTTAGATACACTGAGGATGTTTTGTCCTTTAACAACAAGGATTCGTCTATGACTGCACCTCATTCATGCCATGAAACCTGAAATTAATGACGTCACTGCGTCAGCTTCTTAAATTGATAAAAATGTCCAGTCATTGACAATACTATTTATCTCACAACGGAACTTCATGATGCATAATACATTTTGCTATCATTAACTTTTCTTTCCTTGGTAGTAGCATTCCAGCTTACCTTGCTTTTAAAATTTCCCATCACTGATTATTAATATGCTTTACCTATAATGCTACAATCTAGACTGGAAAATTTTGTTTGGTCGCCATGATAAAAATCACCACCTATTTAATTCAGAATGCATCGCAATTAATCCTGTTTCTTTATATTTGGTTCTCGCTGTCCTTTCAAATGGACATTGGCCATTCTGTGTGTGGTATTTTTGTTATATATTCGTGTGTTTATTATAGAAGAAGTAGATACTATGAGAAAGTGTATAAACAATCAGAAAAGAAGCAGGTCTTAGGCATGGTGATTTACTAGTTGTCATTTCCGCTTCAAAGGTGCCAAACTACCGTATTGAAAGCCTGGCTCGTGCCACAAATTACAGAAAAAATAATAATCACTTTATGGGGATATGTACAATGTTAATGTATAAATAAACGTGTGCACGACAAGAATTCTAATGGCTGTTTACTCATAGTACCTTGTCCACTAGATGGGGGAAGGCAACAGTCCGGAATCCCTCAGGGCCACATACAGTTAACTGCTCATAATTATTAATTAAATGTAATCTTGTGTGATTATTTATAAAATATTAAGGTGGTACGGTGGTAAATCACATCAGTAAAGTTCTTTCGATAAAACAGTTTGTAAACTTTACTTTTCTATTATTTTTCGTGTACATATATAATATACATATTTGTCAACTTTCCAAAGCAACCCGTAGACACTTTTAAATACATAATATTTTGAGAAGTAATTTAGCAGCATGACATGTTTGTTGCATAGCTTCAAATTGTAAAATTATTGGATCTTTTAATTTAAGATTTAGATTTCGAGATCAACGTTATTTGAACATTGCTCACATGGGAAACTCATCTTTTGTTTTTTTGGTTTTTTGTTTTTGCAATTCCTACTTTCACCGTCGTTTAAGAACGCTTAATTTTAGGATTTAACATCTGATTGCACTTTTTCGATATTAAAACCATACCAAAGTAAAGTTTATGGGTCTTGCAATCATTCACATATAATGCTGTTTTACTTTGTAAAAGATAATTAACATTTAAATGCTTTACGAACGTACAATTTCAATTTGCAGATATGATACAAAAAACCAAGCGAAGGCACGAAAAGTCTTCCATGTGAACTATAATAAAAAGTGTATAAGTTAAGAGGACACAGAACCCAATGTACAGCATAGCTTGATGATACCGTTCATTTCTAGTTTTTGAAGTACCTTACTATTGCCCGATCATTTCAATGGAAGCAATAGGTATGCTCATTTAAAGGAAATTTAAAATAAAAAATAAATCAAGTTATAGGCAGGAAAACGATACTAGACCTCAACTAACGGGTCTGTGACTAACAAAGATATTTTCAATATCACATATCATTTCGAGGGCATCGGTTTCTCTCAGAACCAAACTCGTGCAAAGTTCTGTCATAAACATATATTACAAAGGTGAAGGGGTTTCTTTGATAGCACAGATATGCAAATGGTTCCAATGTAAGATTTAGTAGAGCCACACGGACGGAGGAGGAGATGGGTGGAATAGAAGGTTTCTGATTTTATTATCACTAAATATCACTGGTGCGTGCGTCCCCTGGAATATCACGTTGGGAGATCGGATACCATTGAGGGGATAACTTGTGAGATAGGGTGAGATTAAGGTGTTTGAATGAGTTAGAATTGTATAGTATACAATGATTATTTTCTAGTGTTATACTGGAATATGATAGCGGACAATTATTTACAAACGATAATATGTGAAACAGTCTCTACACCGACACCTGGACTGGGTCATTGAGAGATCAGCAAGCTTACAGCTCTTAAAGTCAAGGTCAAAATGTCAAATCTGTATACAACTGTCAGCAAAGTCGATTCTATGCAACTGAAAAAATATACGTTTTCATCTCAAATACTCATAACAGGTTAATAAATAAATTGATTTTGCAACGAAATATAATTTTAGAATATACGTCCCGTTCCTGTTGAGCTGACAGATCTTTAAATACCGGACCTCCTAGCTACCCCGGTATTGTCCACCTCATCGAGGATTGAAGACTAAATGGTGGGGTAGTCATATTTGCACATTTTTATACTGACACTTATAGTGACAAGTCAATCCTGTGATGTGAAAGTAGTATATATTTATACGTAACGGACCTATGTGACCGAACACTTTGATTCTATTTCATTTGTCAACTTACTTAAACGTTAGTGAGTTGTAATAAAAAGATCGAATCATTGTACGAACTTTGCAAACATTGTATTTATTTTGGAATAAAATCATTAACATGCAATGCAATTTGATATCATACGTGTTATATAAAAGTTATATCTACATCAATGTCATATCAATCCTGTGACACACATCTATTCAATGTTTCTTTTTCTGATCTTGCATCAATTGAAGATGTGTACTGCAATTCACATTACATTTTTATAATTTCACACGATATATATATATGTATTATTCTAATAAAGTATTTTTTAAACATTCTGTTTATGAAATATATTACATTTAAACATGTTTGCGTATAAATAAGAAATATTTTAAATCAATAAAGTAGGCCAAACCTAATTCATAAATTAGTCTTCTAAACCAATCCAAACAGCGCTCTTCGCACGCGTCGTCAATATTTGGTGGCACATTGTACGGCAGCAAGTCTGCCTCATGACCAAGTACTTTTACGTTGAGAGGTGTGACTTCTACATGCGTGCTCAGTGATGGTGTGTACGAATTTGGCTGTATATAGGCTCCTGCTGTCAGACATATTAATGGAATAGAATAAATACAAAACCTGCCATTAATGGTATTGACCTGTCATGTGTTAACTAAGAGGTTGTTTTTAACACGTTTGTATTCAATTTAGTCGTACGGATATTTTGATCCAAAAAGGAAAGGTCATATGTGTTTACAAAACCATATTTCTAGGAAAACATAAATCTGTGTCACCCAATTACTTTTCAAAAATTGTATATTTTGATGTGTTGACGTCCGAGAATATTATGATAGAAACCAAATAGAATATATATCAACTGTGTTCATCAGACTCATGTTGTAGATCATATTACACCGCCAAATAGGTTCCAATGGTTCTAAAATAATTGAATACAATTATAATAATGATGTGAACTAACAGCTTCAAATGATAATTGTAATATAACATACCAGCCACACATAACCTGATATCAACACAGGATAGTATACATTTATATGATAATACTAAAGCAATAATTAAAAAAGATGACATATGTACTTTGATTTATGTACAAAATATTATAAAACTACTATCTTGACTTAGTTGCCCAAGATAATTGTGTTATGATCTAATAGTCAACAACGACAAATGATATAACTGCTCTTTGATTTAATAACTAAAGATGCTATTTTTCATAAAGTAGTGAATGGCCAAAGATAGTATTTTTACAATATTACCTAGAAGCTTAAGATATTTGTTGTTAATTTTCAAAAGCCATAGATGCTATTTATAAAATTTCTTAAGAGGCTAAGATGACATTTTATAAAATAACTTAATTTCCAAAGACGATATTGTATTATATGATTTATAACCAAATATTTAATTGTATAATATTACTTAACATATAAGCATGCTATCATATGATATATCATACTAGCTAAATAATAAGATAATCATATAAACATTTGTTATGTAACGTCATAAATATGACATCTTCTATAACTTTATTGTTTGAGATGTTATTTCACAATAATTCTTTATTGGCATCAATTGTGTTCACTAATATTAATCATAAATAAAAACGTTATTTGATACAACAAAGAGTTAAATAAGCTATTGCATAATATGATATAATAGAAAAAAATATAATATGGTTTAATAGCCATTTTTTTCTTTGAATATTCACTTGAATGCAGAAAGCCAAAAACATATGGCAATTTAGTTCATTTAGGACTTAACATAGCTACTAAACAAACGAATTATCCTGTATTAGTTAGTACTAGTAATAACTGTTACTGATAGGGTAAGAGTTAGAGTTACAATGTTTATAACGAAAAGGCTCAACGGTGATAATAAAATTCTAGAGACGTATTTTAGAGGTGTTGCTATAAACAAATATTAAATATATAAAAAAGATATCATTGTGCATTTGGATTTTATCAAATACTTATAAGTCATCGGACTTAATCTATGCAGGGTTTTATTCATCTAAACTTTCAGAATAGCACAAATGCATCTTCTTGATTTTCTTTTGCAAGGCTAGTCAAACTTTATGGATACCTTCGTGTTTCATTAACAATTTTTATTTGGATTAACCAAAACCTCCAAAGGAGAAACGTGGTCAATATTTCCTTTGTACATTGTTTCATTCCTCATCAGGAAAGGATACAATGTTAGTCTTTTGAAAAATATTAAAATAGTATTCAAAACAAACCAGTAATGAGTTATTTATTCTGTAGTCAATATTTATGAAGATTGTTTTCCTTTCGGAGTACTGCAAATATACAGACGTCTAGTGTAAACGCTTTTAATACTTCTAACTACCTTGGTCAAAGGTCCTGACAAAGGTTAAAATGCATTTAGTAAACGTTGTTTGTTTTATTCATTTCGTGTCATTTCCCAAAAATTGTCATGTAGCAGTTTAACTACAAAGGTTAGCCTGCAAGTATTACTTGTTTTAAGGAAGAGTAATCATTTTAAGTCAAAGATGGGGGTCACAAAAATTGTAATTGGTAGATTTTCATATAAAGAACGTTTTTCCACCCGTAAAAAGTGTTAAAGATGAAGAAACCGATGGTCTTTTTGTTTTGATTTTTATAATTCACAACAATTTCTGTATATTCACTAAATTTGTGCTATTTTAATAACAAAATCTTAATATAACCGAACAATATGTGTATATTTACAAAAAAATTATGTATATTCACTAACAATATTGTTAGATTTGTTAAATTAAAAATTATTTATGAAAAAAATATCGTTTTTATGTCTACGAGAAACAAAATCAAGTAAAATAATTTTGAATGCTGTAGTGTCCTGATTAGTTTGAGGAAATGGTATAAAACTGAATAGACCTTGTTATAAGTTCATTCTTGAGAGTTACAGAATGTATGGTAATATGCAAATAATTTTGCTGAGTCATAGAGATTATTTCTTGGTTTCTTGTTTAAAAAATTGATCTGTGTACCTGTTTTATAAGTTTGCCAGGATAGAGAAAACATAGGTATATTTTGTCGCACGAGTGATATGTATATATAATTTATTCGAAGGAGAAAATCATAAGTACAACTTCGAAATACCTAAACATGAGTATACTATACAGAATCAATAATATTTGGAATTAGTTGAATAATCTCCATCACCATATTATTTTGACTTTACACTTGACAAGGCTAGGCTCCATGTTAAATTGGCTAGCGCAACTCTATCGTTTTCTGTTATTATATGGTAAGGTTTTCTTAATAAATAATATAATTTGTGTAGTTAAGGAAATACCTCAACGAATGTAGCAGATATGTATCAAATCAACAAAGTAATGTAGCGTTACTTTATCTGCATCTGAACAGATATTAAAGAGTTAAAGAGTTCTGAATTGTTAATACCAAAGTCATATCTTCATAATGTTGTGACAGACATCATTTTTTGTATCTATCACAATGTAAAAATATCAACCTTATACAATCCAATAACTCAGTGGGAAAATGTAATAAATATTTCAATGTTAGATACATATCTAGGTATCAGACAGCATATACATGGCGAGGTTCCTTCATCGTGTGATACATGGCGAGGTTCCTTCATCGTTGATTATATAGTGTCGAGTTCTCCAATTCCTCCTGTGACTCCCCGTGATCCTTTTTATCGCATGTTTTACATCTGTAAATACACAAATAAAAAAATATAGCTTTTCAATTTTGCTCCAGAGGACGACACTACAAATATATTCACATTTTGACCATATATGTTGTAAGGAGCATCACTACACGTGCATAATAATGCTTCCCACCTCAATAAATGAGATCATCTTAAAATTGAGATGGCCTGGATATGTGTTTGTATTACCATTATCGGTGATAAATATTATCTTCACATTCATTCACAGACACAAAATATTATAAATGTTGTGTATTATTTATTCAATAAACTTGTCATGTGTGTGATCTCAATACATTCCTTAAAGTTCATGTTTGAGTCAAGTAAACATTTTATGCTTCTAAGAAGGTAGTATTGTAAGAAATAAGACATTGCCTATAAAGAAATAAACATTGTAAATTATCTAGAACACAACATGTTGTACTACTTAGAATCTAACAAATAGCATTTGACTTAATAGAAAAATATTGTATATCGTTTTGAAGATACTATTTTATATAACTTAGAAGACACCATTGTGCATTACTATATATCTTATAAGTTAACATTTTACATTACCATATAACTTAGAAGTTAACACTGTACATTACTATATAACTTAGAAGACAACACTGTGCATTACTATATAACTTAGAAGACAACATTGTGCATTACTATATTACTTAGAAGTTAACACTGTACATTATTTAAAAGCTATGAGCAAGCTAATCCGTTAAAATCCCTTTTTCAGCCACCACAGTGATCTGTAAGACTTGGAGTCAGAGACCAGCGTAGCTACATTGATTTTCTCATGGACGTCTAACTCTGATTTCTTTGATTTAATAGACCTTCAATATTTCCTAGGGTGACACAGGGTTGATTCAGTCGTCAGTCCCAACCGTCAGTGCTGGTTCAGGGTAGCAATTAAGGAGCCTAATGAACTGCAATTTTCTGCCAAAGTTAGTGTTATTGACCGTAAGTGAGGCAGGAATAACGATGCTAGCTCGGGGAGATCACCGTCCGCATGCCAAAGGCTGTCTAAATTACGTGCAATAGTTTTGATAGATTCCACGTATTTATGGACCCCACAAATTGCTCTTGATTAAGTTAATCAGAAGTGATAGCTTTATTGTTTTCATTGCGACAGAAAACCAAGGGACAGCAAAAATGTGACATCATGCTTTTGTAAAATTGAATATGCCCTGTCATAACATGACTTGTGAAAGCTGCCTAACTGTTTACATATATGTTATAGTATAACCTGTAAAGTTGTCTAACTGTTTACATATATGTTATAGTATAACTTGTAAAGCTTCCTAACTGTTTACATATATGTTATAGTATAACTTGTAAAGCTGCCTAACTGTTTACATATCTATTATAGTATAACTTGTAAAGCTTCCTAACTGTTTACATATCTATTATAGTATAACTTGTAAAGCTGCCTAACTGTTTACATATATGTTATAGTATAACTTGTAAAGCTGCCTAACTGTTTACATATCTATTATATTATAACTTGTAAAGCTGCCTAACTGTTTACATATCTATTGTATTATAACTTGTAAAGCTTCCTAACTGTTTACATATCTATTATAGTATAACTTGTAAAGCTGCCTAACTGTTTAAATATATGTTATAGTATAACTTGTAAAGCTGCCTAACTGTTTACATATCTATTATAGTATAACTTGTAAAGCTGCCTAACTGTTTACATTTCTGTTTAAATATAACTTGTAAAGTTGACGAACTGTTTACATTTCTGTTTAAATATAACTTGTAAAGTTGCCTGTTTACAAATCTGCTATAATATAACTTGTAGAAATGCCTAACTGATTGTAAATCGGTTTTACTATAATTAATAAGGTTATATGTTAACAAATCTGCTATTACATAAGTAGCAAAATTGCCAACTGTTTACATTTTTGTTTTAACTGTTCACACATTTGTTCTAATAGAACTTGTAAAATTGCCTAACTGTTTAAGAGCCGCTCATTGGAATATAAACAAAAATAAGAATTTTGGACATCAGATATAAACGTGGACGTTTAATAAATTCAGGACATCATGTAATTTTGAGGACAAAAAAGAAGGAACATCACATATATTCATGAACGTCTAATGCACACGTTAAAATACTTCTGCTTAACACGGAAACATCAACTAAACACGAGGGCGTCAAATAAACACGTTAGTATCACAGATACACGGGAACATCTAAAACACGAGGACATACAACAGAAAAAGACCGAAGCTGCATTTAATAAACGAAGACACCAGATAAGCACGAGGACAACAAATATAGATCGGGGAAATCAGATGAAAGGGACACGAGTTGAGCAGCAAGAGCATATCAGCTTGTCAGGACTAAGATACAATATACTAAGTCGAACGTTTAAAATATCTTACATAGGAATTTTGTAAACTTAACCGCGTTTGTTATGTTTCATCTAAATCATTAGAATTAAACTGGTATAAAATTCTAAGATGAACGTAAAGATATTTTGAATTGTCAAAATCTAACGGTGTCAATTGTATGACACAGATAGCGAAGTGATAAGTACTACTTACACTACGACGTTTGGAGTACTACTTACAATACGACGTTTGGAGTACTACTTACACTACGACGTTTGGAGTACTACTTACAATACGACGTTTGGAGTACTACTTACACTACGACGTTTG
>JAUMHH010204264.1:0-13163 GCA_032359455.1 Chlamys rubida
TGTGATGGATCGTTGGTTTGGCGGTCACCTGGTCCTGTGGTGGATCGTTGGTTTGGCGGGCACTTGGTCCTGTGGTGGATCGTTGGTTTGGCGGTCACTTGGTCCTGTGATGGATCGTTGGTTTGGCGGTCACTTGATGCTGTGGTGGATCGTTGGTTTGGCGGTCACTTGATCCTGTGGTGGATCGTTGGTTGGGCGGTCACTTGATCCTGTGGTGGATCGCTGGTTTGGCGGTCACTTGATCATGTGGTGGATCGTTGGTTTGGCGGTCACTTGGTCCTGTGGTGGATCGTTGGTTCGGCGGTCACTTGGTCCTGTGGTGGCTCGTTGGTCTGGCGGTCACTTGGTCCTGTGGTGGATCGTTGGTTCGGCGGTCACTTGGTCCTGTGGTGGCTCGAAGTTTGACGGCATTTCGATCTGTTTTGGAATATTAGTTTAATCTGCCTGTCGTGTGGTGGCTATGTGCTCCTGTCTAATACACCGAAGTAACAACAAGCGCAGTTAGCCTACCCCGCAATGGAAATTGCACTAGAAATAAGTCGTAGTATCGCCAGGCTTGCAGGCCTAGTTATTATCGCCGGTAGATGTACTCAGTAGCCTGCATATGTCAATAGGAATCGATAATACGAAATGTGTTTTATATAGAAATGCTTCTTAGGGCGCACGACCTCCTGTTTACTGTACCAAAAGTCATGTAAAACATCTGAAATGTCGTGATGTTTGTATTCATACTTGTGTCCAATAATCCGCACGTGTGTATCTATCTACAAAGGTAATTGCACTCGCCGTGTTTAGTGATTCCCTGAACGTATGTTCTTAACATAAATCAACAGTGAATTAAATTTATTTATAGAGCTACTGATGTCAGCATTAGTGTTCTCAATGTAATAGATGTGTGCACTAGGTAAACAATGAGTTAAATAATAAAAGTGTTTATTTGGAAACCATTGGTATTGCTAGGTAATCAATTAGGTTGCTAGGTGACAAATGCTTTTGCCAGGTATCCAATAGGTTATCCAGGTAACAAATGAGGTCCTATCTCGAGAGATAACAAAACCGTGTCAAGTTTTTCAATGTCACGTTCAGCTATATCGAAGTCACGTTGTCTTTAAATAACAAGATAAATATTGACCACGTCGATCGGATATGAGTTCCTTAACTTAAAATCAAGGACACCACAGAGACGTATTTTGACATAAGCAGGCTTCCTTCGATCTCGTATCACACCACTGCAAACAACGGCTTTATACTGAACTGTTCGATAAGCGTAACGATTCGATATTTTCCAATGAATTCACATCCGACACCCCCTCCCAACCCTTATCCCCATTTTCGTTGGTGTATATATGTAGCAATGGATTATATATCGAATGGCTTGCTCAAAATATAACGATTTCCGAGATAGCTGTCGAATTCTAATGGACAAACATAAAATTCAGGTTAAAGAGGGTCAGGTTGATGAAGACAACAACCAAGATATTTAATATTCGATTCCCTTGTGCAATATGTTCCATTAGTGTGCCTTGAAGATCGGTGCAATTTCCTTGGATCTCAATTCAAGGCCTTACTTGGATTATACCTTAAATTACATGACAGGTGATGTAGAGGGAGCAGAAGACGCTTACGCTTCCGAAACACCTGGTCGTATTCTCAGGTAATACAGGTCCTAGGTTCATTGTGTTACCTATTCCCCAGAAACTATTAAGTGATTCAGCTCCAGGTTCATAATACTACTTACCTCTCGTAAAATGTTAACTCAGTCTTGTAAAATGTTCGACAAGTCCTGTAGATCCTTTTGTATACTGCAAAGTCCTGTTTCTAACTGTATATAATATAACAGCAGTGTAAGATCTACCAACATAAGCTACTTAACTGTACCCTATGGCTTCTAATAGACACAGGAGATCTGTAAGTATCTGTAATGTATGTTTTCCATCACAGAGACCCTGTAATACCATTTGTTGGTTAAGGTATTATTCTGACTGTCATTCTTTCTGTAGAATATGAAGCCTGTATTGTACAGAACCGTGCTTACGCAAGTGCAATTACAAATGAGATTAAAACTTAAGAGATTTTGAATTATCTCTCGACTATACATAAAATTATTTAAAGAACTATAATTGGTTTCTCTTTGTTCTTTGATTCACAAGACAAAATGTATCCTCCCACGGAACAGTGTACATTGTATTACCTTAATCAGCAGTCGTGCGATAATTATAAAATAAGGCATTGTTACTTGCCAGCCTCCTGTTAGTTAAATATGTCACAGCACTGTATACGAAGAGAGATAACTCTTTCATGTTTGTTGATATATTTTTTCCTAAGCTTCGTCTTCAAATTTATATACATAAATGTTAAAATGGATTGTTTATCATACCGGGTTGTAAAAGACCTTGCATCGGTAATTCAACGTTTATCATGAAATGCCCTCAGATATCAACATTTTGAGATAGTTATAATGATTAAATGCTGTGTACAGTAAAATGTCAAAATAACAGTTCATGAAAAGCGTACAATTATTTGGGTATTATAAACTCTCTATATTCAATCATCTGTGTTTTATAAATTGCATATTTTATTTATTTAGTTATTTTTAAATGATATGATTATTGTATATTTATTTATTTGTTTTATTGAAAAGTGTATATTTAAATATATGTGTATTGTAAACTGTTTGTTTAATGATTTGTTTATTATAAATTGTGCATTAAATGATTTTTTTATTGGTACATATAAATCTATTTATGTATTTAAGATAATTTAATTGTTTGTTTCTTGAAGACTGCATATTCAATGAATAATACTAAAATTATATGAGCTTATCGACAAAATCGGTGATTATTTGTATAGTTTTGTGAAGAGTTTCGTGTAAATACATACGACCCATGTGAAATGTTTCATTTTATTTCGGATCTAACTAGATGCCTTTACACGGATGGAACGAACGTTTTCGCCAAAGAAAGAAATTTCTAATAGGTAATATACTAATCAAAACCCTATTTGTGAATCTCCATTGGAAAGCAATGAATGTATTCCCTTCTACGTTATTTTTACATCTTCACATTGTAATGTGGCGCTATTAGTTTCTGTTTGTGATAAGACGAAATTTCCATGATTTTGCTGAATCTAAGTTTTGTTTTAATTTTCCTAAAGCAATCAGGAGAAATAACCATACGAACATATTAGCTTGGGATGTGTTTTAAGACACTCTGCAAACCGAAATATATGTCTATGTCAAAATGTATATCAAACGGTGTGTAACATAATTCGACAATTTCCTTGACCTGATCCAGATGCATTACAGTTTGAATTGAACTACACATACAGATCGTCAGAGTTGACTGTCCACATGACATGAACAACATAGTTCCCTATACACAAATTGTCCGTGTAGCTTAATACAAACATTTTCATGTATACAGTTAATTTTGCACAAACCTTGCGGCAGCTTACTACATGTATAGACACATTATTAGCTATAATAACACTAGACTACTGATGTGTAAAACAAAACGTAATTGGAACTCAAAATTTATGAAATTGTAGAATAATATATAAAAAAAAGAGACGCTTAAAAAGTACAGGGAAAATAAAAACATGCTTTCCGGAAGAGTCACCCTCGATATCCAGGGGTTACGCTCACCTTCGCTGTAGCCCCTGGATATCGAGGATGCGGAAGAGTAAGCGTGTAAATCAAAGTCAAATCCCAGTAATGCCATATCCTGTAATTGAAGTGTAATTCAGGTAGTGGTAACCGAAGGAATTTTGACTGAGAGTTGTGATAAGTTTTTCAATGTATTCAGCTTCATGTGAAAACGAAATGGGCAGTTGGTTCCCATAAGAATTCTACAGCCTTCTGGACGACATTGGCACTACAGAAAATGACGATAATATTAACCAGGGCCTCAATCAATCTGAAGATTTCCCATCCTTAGTATATTTCATATTGGTCTGTGTCGCGTTGTACACAAACTATGCTGTTAAAAAGCTTACAGACATAAGTATTGCTGTCCGCTTTTCCTTTTCCAGGTAAATTTAGTATAAAGTGCAGTTGTAAAGAGAGGAAAAATAAACCAAAATCTGAACATTTTTAGGAGAGGACGCTCGCGATCGGGAACCCTAACCCTAACCGTAACTGATCAAAAGTTTGAAATCCGCATTCTATTTATTTCACTGTAAGTCGCAATGCTGAACGAGTGTAACTCTAAATAGAATTAAGAATGGAAGTAAGAAGGTTGGAAAATTGCTTGGTTGAGCAACTGGCAAGACAGTGAAAACCGTTAGTAAGGATTGTTGTAAAGTTTAGAAATTCAAAGCAAACGAGGCATGTCAGTATTCATATCATCGATCGGTATAAAGTGTATTTCGTCATTCGTAAAACATGGAAAATGTGTAGGCGTTGTGTAAGTAGTTATAAGATGCATCGATTGCTGATACAACTAATGACTTATGAATATCGTTGAGTACCGCTTTGAAAACGAGGTCGAGGAATAGAAAACTATATTTTGTTTTCGTTTTGAGCTGCTACGCGTTTCTTTTTGAATGATGGACCCGATATATATAACCCACTCTGAAAGTTTAGCAATTTTCTGATGTTTTTCTTCCAGACTCTATTATCATACTGAAATTCACATATGTTACATTTTGTTACCCACATATGTAGATACATACATGTATACATGTACATGCCGATATATGAGTAACGTACATGTTTAAATTAGTGCTTGGCTTAGTCATACATCTGAAATAACTTTACATCATTTGCAGTGTTGTTGTATTTATTAAGCTGAGATTAGTACCTGGGACGTAACTCTGCAAATGTGTTCAAGGAACGACAACTCGTACGACAGACTTCCTGCTCGTAACGGTCGTCATTCTGCATTATTTACACCAGCATTGAAACTTTCGTCCTTTAATCTGATTCATTAATGTTAACCAATTCGTTGCATAGGTAAATCAGACAGAACGTTCCTGACATTGTGACATTATTAAAATACAAGTAACGAAATTTTGTATGCTATATACCAATACGAACACCAACAAACTCATACTACGCCTTCCCCTAGTGTCAGTGAAATATCAATACAACACACGCGGTCACTACCAAATATATGACGTTAGCACTGGATTTCTTTGCGTGTACAAAGTCGCTTTCTATGAAAACGGTTAGATACTGCCTACGTCAAAAACTATTGTACAGCTACTTGCAGCATGGAACCAGTCAACACCAAAAACTGTTTATGTTTACTTAGCAAGGCCCGTCTATATCAAAAACTACTTTTTGGAGCTACCTAACATGGGCTTTGTCTACATTAAAAACTATTTTAGAGCTACTTTGCATGGGATGTGTAAATCAAAAACCATCTTTACAGCTATTTATACCTCCTTTACACAGGATGACGACCTTTTGGCTTCCCTTGTGCGATCATAAAACTGGTCATGTCGCTGTTAGCGGCTCAAAGGAGGCCGGATGTTCAAAGGTAGTACACAGGATGTCTAGACATTGACATGGACGCCATCATGGACGCCGTAAATGTTTGAACATGTTCAAAACAGTCGGACAAAGGTCGCCGAGGAGGTTGATTGCTCAAAGGTGGCTCAAATGAAGCAGGAGGGAGGCACAAGCTTGTCGTGGTTGCAGGATGGTAATAGATGCGTTCTGCGCAAATTTTACCGTCAATTTGGCTAATGCTTCTGCCTCCCTTGTGCCTCCTTGGTCGCCGATTATGGCATAGAGAATTCACAGGTGAGGCTCAATGGTTGCCCAAACATTGCCTTGCGGTTGCCTATATTGTTGTTAATTGCATTGGTTGCCGTAGTTTACACAGGTGAACCACAGAGGAGGCAGGAAAGTGACAAAGTGGACGCACAAGTCGCCCGTAGCTCTACATGAAAATGCCCAACATTTGCAGTTTTGGTAGTTCGAGATTTTCTGGATTTGGGCGAGCGTCGAACGTCCTGGCCATTTTTATTTGTTGGTCGTTCATAGGTAGTACAAAGGTCGCAGCCCTCTGTTAAGGGGGCTTTAGCATAACATCAAACAAATATGTTTATTTATTATTCCGGGATTTATCTTTTGAATTTCCACAACAATAAATTTGTAACCCTTCTGCACGTCCTAATTGTTTGGAGAAATGTTCACTTAACGATAAAATAGTTTATTATTATTCTCTGATTTATCTCCTGAATATTCTGTCTACGGAGATATTTAAAAAGCGTTCATAAAGCCGTTCAATCTAAAACATCTTCATAACGACAACGTTTAAAGTCTTTAAAACAGTAAAATATTGCCTAAATCCAGACGGTTACCACATAAGATGGACACAAGGACAAGGCCCTGGGGACACCTGCTACGTCTGATTAGGTTTAATTGTGCTAAATAAACAAAGTGAACAAAAACTTTACAAATATCGCAGTTAATAGGATAATGTAGCATACAACCTTAACTAAATGAACTTATAAACAACCGGTTTTTTATGATCATTAACAATTTTATTAATTGCACCACAAAGGGTACCAATGACAAAAAATGATACAGGTTACTTAATCATAATAGTGTTATAACATTTTAATCTAAAAAGCAAAAAACAGTGATTAAGTAATTAAAATTGAGAACAGATATGACGGAAGAAAAGATGAAAAATAGAAACTTCCAAGAACTATATGCAAGATTGTTTTGAACACAACAGCAATTGAAAAAGCACTCTTTGCTTGACAAAGGAAATATGCATTTTCAAAAGCTTGCAAAACAAGTTTTCAATTAATGTTAAGTTTGTGTTCAAAACAATCCTAGCATATATTCATCATACTGTACTAAACTGACAAATCAAGGCATTCCTCTTTATCCAGTAAAACACAGGCTATTGTCAATCTCAAGAGAAATTCATACTTTAACAAAAAAACGTCAGTAGAATGTAGCTTCCCAAAAACAATTAGAAAAATTGGTATCTACAAAAAAAAGATACTTTTAAACACCAAAAATGTTTGTTTCAGATGTACACTGTAATTTTCATTTTGTCATTATTTTTTATATCAAAAGGACAATTGAAAGAATTCAGACAGTATAAATCATAACGTCACAGAAAGTGTGACCAAAGTAAAACCAAAGTAAAACCAAAAGAATACAATAATCCATACCATCAATATAGAACACATTTCCTTAGGAAACAAATCTAATTTACATGTTAAAGTAATTGCATATTGGAAAATTATACATCTACCTCTTCAGCTGCGCCAAATTATTTATCCATTGCTAAAAAGGTAGGATGACAGTGTTCCCTTTGTGAAAATGACAGTATGTTGAAATAAGTATATCCAGTCTAAATAAACCAAAGTGATTCCTACATTAGTAAGTTTCTGAAATAAATCGGGTATTAGTCCGACACTGTTCCCAGTAAAATGTCTGATTATATAAAATTGTAATAAACTTTAGATAAAACTTAACAATAGTAATATGTATGTAAACATCTTGGTAAAAGACACAATTAGGGCACACAATCAACACTACGTTAGAACAAACTAAACTACACAAGCCTTCCACAACCAAGCCAACTTATCACAGAATTCAATGCATCAAATGTCTGGACGGTTAAGGAAACAGCCAGGATAAAGTCTTTATCATAAATGTGTAGATGTAACCTCATAGCATAGTAACAGGTTTCTATGTAAATCAGTGTTATGTGTGTACTTGTATTCATTTCAAACTAACCTGCATGCATATTAAATCATTCTTTTACTGAAACAGGCCTTTGATACATAATTACAATGTATTTACCTGAATATTTCAAACTCAAAAATGACCGAAAAAAATCAGACAAAAAAAGTACAATTATTATAGATAAAGCTAGGGTATCAATTAATTTGAGAGGTATTAGGTTCCTATAAAACCATACTTCGGTTTGAGGTATCTCAAATTTTGTGCACATCAACAAACAATGAACAACTAACCGAGCAGGAAGTCCATGCCAGAGTTTCCACCTACAAATGTACTGTTTATATGGGAGTGTGTTGAAGACGTTTGATGCAATGAATACCACATTAATACATCACGAGCAAATATGGCCTGTATTCTGACCACAGCTATTAAAATATAACTGTTAATGTATTATATTTATTAAACTGGCAAGCACCTTCTTACAATTTATTATCATATATATTTATATAACATACAAAATCTAACCATCGTGATATACGAACATTTATGTAGTTTAACACATTCGACCAGCAGCCACAGGTTTGTTGTATTAGTGACACTGTATAACACACATTCCACTTAATGTGTGCAAGTTCTCGTGATTCGAAGGTAAATTACACATATTCCCTTTTATTTCAAAATGATTTTTTTTGTTTTCGTTTGAACCAATCATGTGAATGGATTTCAAAGAACACATTATAATATCATGTATATTCTGAGTACACTAAACTACATACTGGTAGATATGATTCTGTTTCTACTTCTGATGTGTACCTCACTGTATACGGGAACCTGATGTGATATATCATGGTACTTTATAAATATTGCCAAACATTAATTGTACAAAGTGAACTGAGGGGATCAGAAAGCACAATGAATGATCAGTTGAACCCTTTCACCACTGTAGACCATAATGGACTCATCCATATCAATGCCTGGTAGAGTCTACTAAAGTTACATAGGGCTGAAAGGGTTAAAAACAAATGATTCCAATACATGTCCTGGGGGACCTGCACTGTATATCCACATATATCCACAGACATTAAAATTATTTAAGATTCTGAACTAAAAAATCCATGCGTCCATCAAGTGATCTTAAAATATACAATTTGTCAGGTAGTACACTGTTAATAATGTAGCCTTACACATAGCGGCCCCATAAATGTATAACACCGAATCACACATGTATGGCTATGATGATTGGAACACTAAAGTTTCTATATAAATATATACCTTGTAGTGAGGGTCAATGGTACCAGACATGGTCAGCCAATGGACCTGCTGGAGTAAGACACTGAGGATAAATATGAAGGACACATGTACCACTACGTAACAATTACATTGATGGGGCAGCTGGGGTGTAATAAAATAGAATTGGAAGCAAGAGTTTTACCTTAATTCCAATATGTTATCAGTATAATAGATCATTGTTTTCGTTGTTGTAACATTATTTACATGTCCTTCATACATTCTATAGCTACAAATTTAGCTAACAAAGACATGTGAGTTATGATAAGACAGTGCTATGGTAAAGATTCACTTTCTTGATAACATGTCATCACATGTGTACACGAGATCAATTTTAGTCAACAAGGGCAAATATGTGTCTGTACAGACTTTTCAAACGTCAGATATCCCCATCAAAACTTCCCTCAGTCAACAAACTGACTGTCATCATCATTAACAAAATCCTAATTGTTTCACAGGGAATTACTGGATTATTCGTCATTGATATTACAGTTGAAGAATTGCACAACATTACACAACATTACACAACATGCAATGAACACACCATGTGCAGATGAGTCAAAAGTGGGCATAACTGCTTGGGCACATCTGGGAACACCATGAAAAATACAAAGTGAGATTGCTATCTTGGTTGATGTAAATTTAAGAATGGCTTGTGATAAAAAAACTTCATTTTTTTTTAATTTACAGCAAACCGACATATTTTAGAGAAATCTATTGGCTTGTTTCATTTAAAATAGATAATTTCAATGTTATATAATATTATATTGCCTGGCAAATCCCCAGTTACTCATCAGAATGTTCCCTTCCTGTTCTGGTACTGCATTGTTGTAGTTTTACAGTTGCTGTACTACTGAGAAAGTCACATTTTTGTAGTTTTACAGTTGCTGTACTACTGAGAAAGTCACATTTTTGTAGTTTACAGTTGCTGTACTACTGAGAAACACACATTTTTGTAGTTTACAGTTGCTGTACTACTGAGAAACACACATTGTTGTAGTTTTACAGTTGCTGTACTACTGAGAAACACACATTACAAAATTTCAAAATATAAAAATCAGAAGTAAAACACCTACATTGTACCTTACTGCACTCTAGCCTTCCAGGATATTTTTTTCAATCCGTTATGTTAACCAAACAATTTAATGCACAAATATCTTTACCTCTGATCAACATAACAATGTATATCATCACAACTTATCTATGTTGTATATCATATTCTGCTTACTATTTGTAGCTTGGTTTCTGTCAACATATGATAGATAAACAGGACTTTCCCACAATAATACAGAAAAAATGTTGAGAAACCCCAAACTATCACACACCCATATATAACATATCCTATGTTTGTGAAGTATGAAGGGACAACAGTATATAAACATCTATAATGGAACATGATAGTGATATTGTTGTTAATTGGGATTAGTCAGGCCAGATACAGTAATTACCTTCTAATTAGTCAATATACATTTATATGTACCCGGTATATATCAACACAGAAATGAACTATAGACATACACCACATGATATTAGATATCTGTCTTGTAAACCCTTTCACCCCTAGGTAACTTACGTAGACTCTGCCATACATTCACGTGGATGAGTCTACAGCGATGAACGGGTTAAACAGCCTTCTCATATAACTTATTACATCACAACCATCAAGAGAAGGAAGTTTAAATCAGAACAGAGATGATTGGTAGATAATGAAGTGAAATGCAAATTGAGACAAAAAAAAGTATTGGGAAAGACTTCACAGGTCTTGTTGATAAAGGAAGATGAAAAATAGAACCATATCAATTATAAACACAATTAATAATTGGACAAATGATTGAATAGAAAATGACAACTTGATCAAACTCCTATCTGTACCTACTCAAGATCATTTGTACCTAATATTCTACTGAAGAGAAAGGTACCTCTATGATGTCTGGTGTCATACACTTTTCAGAACTACAATAATCATGATTATTAAAGTAATGGCTTTCAAATTATATATACTAATGCATCCAAAATATGTTTTGATTAAAAAAAATAAAAGCAAAAAATATACATGCATGCATGGCTTGGTCTACGTATTTCTAATAGCAATATTTTCCATGGATAGCACAGTATATTGTATCTATCTTGTATTTTAATTATGAAGTTTTGCTAAGGTGAACATGACACAGATTATGATTGGTTTAGAAGAGCTGTAGGAAATTCACTTTTATGTACCAACTCATTGGAATGTGACGCACCATATCTGAAATCTCTTCTTCAAAAATACATGTTGTCAAAAAATATATCTAAAACATGCCTTTCAAGTTTATGCATACTTGTTATTAACAGACACGGTTCAAAATATCCACCACAAGCATTCGCTTTAGTATAAAGCAAGTATGAATGGCCTGTTTATGTTTTCATTGTTAAAAATGACAGCGTATATAAACTGCTTAAAAGACACAAGTAATTAATCAAATTAGACAAATATTTCATGTTTTAACAATCCATGAATAGCTAACAAACAGTCTAATTTTCTCTGTGACACTAAGGAGTTAGCTATCTAACTCTGTGGTGACGGCGCTGAGTGTAGCTACTGTATCTAACTCTGTGGTGACGACGCTGAGTGTAATGTGACAATGAGTGCGTAGGAGTCTGTTTAAATCACCATAGCAATCTGACGATTTCCACTTGGATCGATATAAAGTAGATATAGTAGCTAGGTACAATGTCAGGATCACACAATATCACAGTGTAAATCTGACAAGCATATGTGCATATTTCGAGGACAAACGAACCTGATAAGGTAATGCTTTCAGATCTAGAAACATTAAAAATTCAAATGGATTTTTTTGTGTTACTTGACGTAATTAAATGCATGTAAACGTTTTCAAAAGCACAAGTAAGAGATTTTAGTACAATGAAAAGTTCTAAAGCAAATAATTGATGTTTAAAAACAATATTCTACCAAAGGTGTATGTTGAATATTGATTCCTCGACACTGGTGGTCAGGTCTGGTCCAGAAAACCATGGCTAGCTATACCCTGTAGACCTCGAGTCAGGTTACACATCAAAATGACTTATACGTCTAGAGTGCTTCTTCCCATTTATTACACTGGTGAGTGAAGCTAGGATTAGAGTAATGTAGCACCATCACTGTCCAACACCATGTGTATCAATACTCTGAGAGTTTATCAGGTAAGTCTGAGATAATGATGCGATGTATGATGATTGCAGGTGATTTTGAGCACTTGTTGTTTACTGATCGTAGCCGTACAGTGGATTTGGTGAGGGTGCCCCTGGCTGACCCGACGGTGTGGCGGTGACTGTGGGAGGGACTGGAGCGGGAGGTGTGGGGTACGACGATGCTTGACCTTGGACCACCTGCTCATAAGATGGTGGTTTGGTGTCAGTCTGAGGCTGACCCACACACTCTGTGTACGATGGTGGTGCGGGGAAGTCTTGGGGTCCCGCTTGGTTGGTGTAGGCCTGGGGGTATTCATTCTGTACAATCCCTGCTCGGTCCTGTAACAACGAAAGCATTATCACTGTATCACCATTCTGAACCAGAGAAGACTTAAAGTTTGTAGCTACAACTTCACCGCTAAATTATACATGTACTTACATATATAGTTATTACACTTATTTCTGTCTCATATGCATGTACATGTATACTTATTTGCAGAAATAAAAGTATTCTGAATAATATATCTATTAAAGGGATATTTGGTTTAAGTACCAAGTGCAAAAAAATAATATAGTACAGTAATACAAAAAGGACTTCTCCATATTTTGATATCAAAATAACTAGATCAAGGAAATTTTGAGTGCATGACCCTGAATTCAGTAAAGAAACAAACTTCATTGCCTAATGAATCTTAAAATATGCATTGGTATGTTGAGTGAAAATATTTATTTGTTTCAAGTACCAATATTACCAATGAAAAGTGTAATATTTCAGTCAAACTGCCTACACACTAATGTAAAGTAAAATGTCGTGAACACCATTTTGTTACAGTTGAATTTACAAATGCAAATTCAGGAATAAATTAAGATTCAGTAATTTATCGATGAATTTCTCAAGCAGGCAACATTTTCCTCATGTGTCCAGGGCCTGTATTTATGAAACAATTCTCATGCTCAAGCATAGATTGTGGTTTGTGTGCTCAAGCATAGATTGTGGTTTGTGTGCTCAAGCATAGATTGTGGTTTGTGTGCTCAAGCATAGATTGTGGTTTGT
>JAUMHH010204275.1:0-13163 GCA_032359455.1 Chlamys rubida
CAAGACTGGAATGTTTCTGTACAGAATAATCACCTGTTCCTCCTTGAACTGATCCTAAAGACAATTAAATGTGACTTTAGATTTCCATGCAAAAGAAGACGTAATCTGACAGTGTCAAAAACCTCATTTGCCATATATATAGGGCTACTAAGAAAGGTCGGCGACACCATAAAATTTGCTCGTATCTTCCATTTTGTTCATTTTGATTATCAGGCTGTTCGAAAAAAATACCTGCACAAGTGTAAATGTATTCTGCATTATGAATATGGATTCTCGTTAATATTCTCTACAAATAAAAGAATGCGCTATATTTATTTTAATACTATCATTAAATATAATTATATCTAAATTAATTCATACAAATATAATGACTCTGATATAGTGTACTTTATATGGTATCATCATTTAGGTAATTTATGTGGCCTTTTAAGAAAGGCATCATCATTTTTCTCTTATTTTCATAAAAACACCACATAACTGTGGAAATCTATCTTAAATGGGTATATGTACGTATACTACAAATGTATTCTGTCAATGTGATCTTACCTGCATTAGAAACAGTGATACATGTACGTGTAACCAAATCAAGTGGGTCAAAGTACTTCTTTCTCAACAATAAACCTTTTTGGCTTTTAGCATGATCAGGATTGTTTTCAGAATGTTTTTTATCTTTACCCTGAAAAATGTTAGAAATCATGCCACCATTATATACAATTTCTTCCTGCAGAAATCCTTGTGAATATACATATAACAAATACAAATGAGACAAACTGTAACTATGGAAACTGAAATCAACCTTAAATATAAAGGGTACTCTAGATATTGCATATTTACTCATTGATTGATATTTAAAAATATTAATTCGAGGACCTTATATATCGCAACCTAGTTCGTAGGTCGTCTCAAAGCGGCTCACACATTATTTGTCCAAAATGTCAATAAGTCACGCCAATCAATAATTCTAAAATACTATAAATCAGCAAGACCCAATCTATAAATTAGTTTGTAATCATGTAACCGTTACGTTAGTTAAGATCTTTTTATGGCCTGTATACGGCAAGCTACATGTCAACTAAAACTCTATTGTAGACTGTATCTGAAAGAGGTCGTTTTAACTTCACTTGATAATCATTGACACTATTCAACTTCAAGCCAAAGATTATAACGCTAGAATGTAAGACAATTTCAATCCAGTGGACTCCCCTTTAACATACAATATTATGTTCAATTCAAGTATTTAAACAAACCTTTAAATCCTTCATTCAAAACAACTAAATGCCAAATTGTCATTTTCCACGGACTTGTGAATAGTTTGTACCAAAAACATAATGAACAATTATCATAACGCAAACACAAGATCAGCTGAGATTATTATCAAATGCATTTTATTTTACCTCGGTCGCCTGTGTCAAGACATTGCGAATATAGTCCTGTCCTTTCGTACTTCTAACATAAGCACAACCAGGACTGTTAAAAGTATGCTCCATCCATGGGTCTTCATGTGGCGAATGACCAATGCAAACGTAGCAGGAAAAACATACAAAACAATCTCCTGAAACGATTTAAAATTATGGTCCGATTATAATCAAACAAATCACATACGATGCTAACTATTTATCCATTTTCTAAAAACATTATCCAGCATTACGGATTCCTTATAGGAAACTGCGAGTGTCCTTTCGTGGACGACACTGATGTATCCAGTGACATCGCAGCCGTGCCTGTACATAACTGGACGTTTCCACATATACCACATTGAACAGTTTGCACGTTGGTATGCTAATGAACAGCCTTAGTTTTATAACAGGATGATCTGAGTCAAATGGTACATTCAATTGCATTGCCTAAGTGGAATACATATAATCAAGATATGTTTGTATAATACGGTGGGCTATATAATTAAATATTCGAAAATGTTTAGAAAAAGAATAAATTCACGTCGTAGTGGCGTTCGATGATTATCTTCCACCATTTTTATCTATTACAATTATCTTCTAACATAATACAAGCAAAAGTTAATTTGTTATTGGTTGCAATTCCACTTTCGTGACCATTTAGTCAAATACACATATCGATACAATTATTTTAGAGGTTGAATAACACGATGAAGTAAAACCATACTCCCCCTTGCTATATATGTTAAAATACAAACCTGTAAAGAAGAAACCAGCATCCGCAAATAAATCACAGTCAATATTAGACAGTGACAATGGAATGTACGTTTCCAGACGTCTGTTCATTTCTGTAAACCGTGTAATTTGTTCACTTCCATACAAATCTTCATTTTCAATCCGTAGCAATTCGCCGTCATCGTCTTCCGATGCTGTTTTGCTCGGAAGGAGTTTGTTGTGGTGAGGACACTCTTCATCGCTTGTGCTTTCCAATTGAATCGAATCTATAACACAAGGACATGGTACTTATCGGGTGTTGCGATAATGTTACGAGGGCTATTTAATAAATTCTACCACTGGTGTCAGGAATTACAAATATTACATTCCTTTGAAGTATCTCTCTAATGAGAAACGCACTTTTGCGATCGCGACGTATCCATGACGTAAACGCTGTGCGGTAGTTTACTTTGGTATACTGGCGAAACACTGGATTGCACTACCCAGATCTCTCATAGAAGTACGCCGTTTTCAATGGAGCATTTTCATTAGAAAAAGAAACAGCAAGAAATCACAGTAACTTAGATCTAATGAAAAGGATGATTGGTCAATGTGTGCGACCTTCTGTTGCTTCAAAAACACCTGTACAATATTACTTTTGTGGGATGAGACATTGTCATGAATTAACTGGATGCCATTGAACCGTTTACTTTGTCTCTGTAAAACTTAGCAATGATAGGTTTTCTTCATTGTACGGTATTTGAACCGCAGCCCCAATAAAATTGAAAACAAATTGCATACAAAACGTTCTCAGCGCTTTGTATACGTCTTGCGATTACTGTTCTTGCTTGATTTCTCGACACTCATTTCTTGTTATTAAAGTCGCCTCTGGGTTCCAAGTAATGCTCCAAGGTCTCGTCCAATGTAAGTATCTCAAATAGTTTTCCTGAGTCGTTATTACCGTACTTTTCCAATGTCATCAAATCGGTTATCCATCGGGCATAAAGCTTTTTCAGTTTCAAGCACTTGATCAGAAAGATCTATCTCAAAAACGTCATTAACTATTACTTTCAAATCAGCAAATGTTATTCTGCGATGCCTGCCTGGCCGTGTGTCCTCTATGATGTCGAATTTACTACATAAATGTATTACCATTCTTAAATGTGTTCATCTACCTGAAAACAGCAGCAATGTGCAGCAGATGTGCTTTTTATGATTCACCACTCTGTTTTTGCGGTATCTGTGAAACACATCGTGCTGTAACATAGGCGCGTGTTTCCGATTCAGTCTCAAATTTCGTTTGAACACTTAAAGGTAGCCACTAGTCACGGGAACATACCATTCAACAATAAATAACTTGACCTGTTCCTGCCGGATGTGTCGAAATATTGCACGTGAACTGTTCTTAAAACGCTTAACTTTTTAATTGTCAGTTCGCACAGGAGCTGTGAGGTGACAGAACTTATTGAATGGCCCTCGTTTATAACGTCCTTCGCTATGTATTAGCCACCTACACTATTATAAGTTGACGTTTAAATGCCATACGGCAAATTATAACTTTTTCTAACTATATTTTCGGTGGGAAAAGTGTATACAAGGTTATAAAGACAACTTTGAAAACTTCACACAACACGTAATGAAGCAAACTATTATTTGTAAAATATAGGATTTCGTATAGGTTTGTTCTCAATGGTTCCTATTCATAGATCATTTTCAATATAGAGAGGTACCATATATAATGACATTAACAAGATCTGTTATCAGGACTAGGCTAGACGTGTTTAGGCAATTCAGTATATTAATTTACCTTCAGTCCAATTTTCACCTGTATCCAAAGTATCACATTCTAGTCCTTCAATCCCTTTTGCTGAATGCCACATTGCACTTAATTTCTCTATGTTGATTTTTGTCAATTGCAGCTTGCGCCTGTCAAATGCTTCAAATACAAAGAAACGTTATTACCATTCTTCGAAAAATAGTCTGCAAAGCACATGGAGAAAGTAACAAGATAAAATGGAAACATTGTATTCAGGAAACGATAGTTATTGTCTGAGGGATCAACATAAAACTAACATTACATCACTTGAAATTAATAAGTGTCCATCGGAGACTGACTACTTTCGTGACTAATTATTAACAGATGTATATATACAAAAATACCATTAAAGACATTTTCCATTGTCCTAAAATACAAGACGTTATTTTGCGTTCTCGTGTTTTATATTGATTATTTATTTTCTTCCTTTTAGTTATTCCAAAATAATACATAAACAAAGATCATAATCAGGCTTGAACGCGCATTTGTGACAATTACCAAAGTTCCATTGAAGAATCCTTTATCAAACCTGACAAGAAAAACATTTTTTTAAATGCCCAGAACATACTAATTACTGAAACAATACAAATAAAATCGGAAACGTTGATCAAGATTCATATGTCCACTTATGAAGATAGTACAAGTCAATAAAACGACAAGCTAATTTACCATCAATCAATGCGTCAATCAACCTCAAAGAATGTAATAATGTGTCCGCCATTATAATATGTTTATGTTCAAATTTTATTGTTTGATTATACTGTAAGGTTGCAGCCTCATCCGGTTTTAGATACATTTATAAAGATATCATTAACAACTGGAAACACGAAGGGAACATATTATTTGGAAAAATTATTTGTACATGAAGAAAGCCATACAAATAAATCATTTAAATGCATGATTCAATCTTCGCTTGGCAAAAATGTTGTTGAAGTTCGGGAGAAATACAAATCAAAGAACATGCTGTTTGAAATAATATAATCGTAATTGTGTATATCATATATTAGAATTGACATTGATGGAAAACAAAAATCTAAAATGCAACATAACGAAATTTTTTTTTTCTCAGAAAATACATTTATTTTCTTATGAATTATCTAACAAATTTTAACATGAATCATAATCAACAAATCAATTGAATTTGTGATTGGCAATTCATTTGATCGATCAAAACAAATCAATATTTGTTCGGTGTCAACCGAAGTTTTACAAGAAATCAAATAATTGACTGACTTGTAAATATTTTAATCTGGTATACCGAAGTTTTACAAGAAATCAAATAATTGAATGACTTGTAAATATTTTGATCTGATCAATTGATCAATCATGTAAACCTTTATAATGAGATCTGTTCAGTGTCCATCAAATTGATGTGAAATACGTTATGTTTTATAGGAAATGCGCGTCTTCCAGTAACACACCAAACGACAAGCCAGTGTTTGAAACATTAATTAATATTATTAACTTATTAATGCGAGTCATTTTGACCTCGATATGGTGCATGATAAAATTTCGTCATCGCACAATACAACACATGGTCATTTTCAAACAACGGGGTAAATAAATATGATAATATCATGGGAACGGATTGAGTAACTGTAGTTTATCATCTTTATTCTACTTCATACCAACTACCAGTAGTATGATCAATTAATTATCACAGATTGACAGTATGAGAACATTCGAGTAGAAGTCGAGAACAACTTGAGGTTAGATTTCCAATTTGGCAAAAGCTTTTTCTCAAAACAGAACATTTGCTCGCGGCAGGGGGCGTCATGAACCGGAATTCGTGTCCACACAACGGTGTTCCGCGTAAGAATATAGTCCGTCATAAATTAAATCCTTATAAAGTTATGAAAAAGATAGTGAGGATGATAAATCCATTTTATGGAGAAGCTACAATGTATTTAGGCTCATGGTAATATTCCGCGGAAAACTTGTTTTCGTTTACGTTTATCGTTGACGAAGATATCGATGATCAGAAGACCTATAAGTCGGTTGAAAGATATGGTATTTATTTGACTTTTTATGTATCGAGATATTAATGTGGTAGTAGTATCTAGATGGCACACAGTTTATGACATTGTGATTTCTGGGTTTGTCGTAAGACCAATTTTCTCGTCGCGAGCAAATGAATCGAATTGGGAGGCACTTGAGCAGGAGAGCCTCACGATTTTATGCACATGCTCGCGATGAGAAAAAATGTGCTCACGTCAAACCCGGAAATGAATGTATGGTTATCTATAAATATCACATTTTTGGGTCTGAACATAAGGTATTCATCAATAATGTTATTTAGTGGATTGATCGGTGACATGTTGTCGTATCAAATAGAACAAACAACCGATTGGAAACATGCATAGGGATATACCGGAAGTGTCCATTTCAGTAACATCGTTTTGATCCCATGGGGGTGTTTTCTCTTCAATCTTTGAAGAATCGCAGATTGACGTCAGCCTCTTTGTATCAAATTTAGTCATTTTAAAGGACGGTGTTTCAAATTTGCTTTCAAAGTACGATCCTGAAATTGAAATAATTACATTAATTACGTGGTTTAGACAGTTCAATGGAAAAACAAGCATTAAAAGCTCACATTTTGATAAAATGCGTTTTAACACCAAAAAGCAAAACAAATTTGGAACACAATTAAAATAAAATACTTACATAACATAGGCGATTTAAACGAGTTTTGAATTCCATAGCAAACTAATCCTCGTACGGAAGTTAGAAAAAGATCTGATCGATTATTAAAGTTCTCCACCGTCATTGTAAATATCTACGTTAATGGCTGGTATATATTGTTATTGGATCTATCATGTTCAGTTAATATTGAACAGAAAAAATAATATCGTTACACACTGTACGTTTTATGTGAACGTACACCTGAATAAACTGTCTGGTAAACATCAAATTAACTTTAAGAAGCTTACCTAAATCCTTAAACATACACTTCACTGCATCAAATAGTCCGCAAGTAACGAAAACTGAAATAAAAGAAATACCCTGTCAGTGACACACATTTGACATCACTATATATCTTTAGTAACATCATATTCAATGCAAAATGTAAAAAAAGAAAGGGTTATCGAAATATGACCAGCGGTAGTATATTTTTCAGATTGTAAATATACGTTTTTTATATCTCTTGCAACTACTGTCATCACAAAGGTGTTGTTAAAATTTTGATTATGTGTATATAGAAAGAATCAAAATAAAATTATCTTCTTGGTGAAATATGGATAGTAAATTATTCATATAGAGTTTCTCTCACCTGATTTCGTATCAAATCCGTCTAATTTTGTTGTTCTCTCCAGAACTGGTAGCATCCACATGTGCAGGGCAGTATAAGGTATGGATTTACAAAAAAAAAAAAAAAACATATATATTATGTGTACTTTGTTTATGACGTCATTATTTTTGACTTTTTAAGTTTGTGTACTCAATTAATGAAGTAAAAAATAAATCCGAATCGCCTAAAGAACCCACAGATGGGCGAAAGTACTAGCGAAATATAATCTTTGGTGTTTTGTTTTTTTCATTTACATATACTCATGTATATACAAAAAACATCGTACGTCCTCATGAGGGTTAAATATGAAAGAGATTACACAAAAGTTTCTTACTAATTTCCCACTACCTTCTATTGATGATAATGGTATGAAATATCTGTCGTTATTGTACCGTTTCTAATAGAAATACTATTTGTACCGTTCGTTTCCATGTATATATCTATACATTGCGATTCAGGAGCTGCGAGTATTACTAGTCTACGCGATTTTGATCCGTAGGTCGTGAGCTTGAGACCCAGACTGGGCACGAGTCATAAATATACCATATACACTATTGTACAGATATGAACTTCCTTTCGTAATTGTACTTTGTCTAAAATGCATACATGTATAAAAAAAAAACGTTGGGTTCTTTGTGTGAAATATATTGGAATATGCACATCTGTTTCGTATATGTATCTTTCTCCCAGTTATACGATGATAGGTAACAGATAAATACAGCTGCCAAAATTACCGAGGTCAGTGACGAACTGTGTGATACTCTTATTGAAGATATGCGTGATAATGTCCTTCGGGTCAGGCGGCGCAATCTCGGTAGGGAGTGAGTTTTGGTTATCAACCTATAAATAGCATCAAACAAGTCATTCTCAGTAAATAGTTTCGAATCAATTAAAACATATTTTAGAAAAAGTCACTTTTTAGAAAATAAGTTGCATGACTACTTTGTTATCATTTCGTTTAGTGTTAAAAGTATTATATTAACCTTTCCTTAAAGTTCAGAGAAACAACCATGCAACGCTATTTTTCAACGTAAATAGTGGCACTAGGTACCAAACATTTGATTTACTAAACCCGAATTACCCTGCGGTCCAGTCTCATGAAAGCAATTGGCCGCGGGATTTTTCGAAATTGAAAAGCAATCACTAAAAATGTTTTGTATGAATAAAGTAATACCAGAAATAAATAGAATTGCAACAAAATGATAAAAGTTGATCAGATACACTGTTAAAAGTTTCATGTTTGTATGTAAACGCTTGAATGAAATACTTACATTTGTTTCTCCTTTGGTGTGAATACATTTTTCGGTAATCGGAATATTGTAGTTTTGTAACAAACGAGTGTCACTACACACTGGCTGGTCGTCAAATGTCCATTTACTCGGTGCACCATTAAAAAAACTGCGTTTCACACGTGCGTTCAGTACTGGTGAAGAAAAAGACAGTGATCATGGGCATATTTTAGCATATATCATAAGAACCGTGTAATAACAGAAACAGAGGGTAATGTTGATACATAATTACTTTGCATGAAAATTAATATCAACAAAACTTACAGTACTGATTTCAAAAGTGTTTATAAAACAAGCACATATAAATGTTTGTGACGACATTTTACTATACATTTGTCTTTTGCATCGTCCTGCCTAAACTGCCCATGACACTAAAACCTAGACATTCACATAGCACAAAAGTTACACGTGACGATTTCAATACTTTACAACGATTCACACTTGCACTAGAATTATTTTAATTTCAACATGATAGTTACCTATTCGGTAAAAGGAACCATCCTGCCATCGCTCTTGTTCAGCTTTTTCAAAATGGTGGCTTAGTAGTATCAATGTGCATATGAAGGTACATGTACTAACCGCTCCAGTCTACAAAGAAAAAAGAAAGCTGACTCGAAAAGAATAGCAAAACTCACTATGACACTGCTCATTTGTCATTAAGCTAGCATGCCGTAGTGTTTCTGTACAGTTTTATTGGATTTGTTTTGCCTTACTTACTATATAAGTCATATTGTTTTTAGAAAATGGCCTATGTATGGTATTTTGTCGATCGTACTGAAAATAAGGTTTTGTCCCACCTTAACAAATGAGTCTACAAAACCTCTGATTGGTTTCTTGCAGTAGTAAATTCGATTGTGTAGCCTATACGGATTCTTTCGCATGGGATTTTTTTTCACGACGTCAAGCATAGCAAGTGTTCTATCAGTGAATAAGTAGTTTATTTTACAGCTATTATTAATGAGCGAGTGGACAGGAGCAGCAGATGCACCCACAAACAAAACCAGAAAATCCTTTGTTGTTGATACCTGATGTATTGCATTAGGAAGGGATTGTGCTTGTGAAATGCATGGTTTTGCCATAAAAGTGGCAAGTTTTACCTCAAAGTGTGGTTCTAGACACTTCTCCTTTCCTTGCAACTGACCTCAACCCTTTGGAACCTATATCCAAATCTGAATCTTTCTCTCCTGTAGGGCAACCCAGAAGAGGTTTTGTAGACTCATTTGTTAAGGTGGGACAAAACCTTATTTTCAGTACAATCGACCTTATCCTTTGATAGACCATGCCCGAAGTCATTCGGGTTTTTTCTCTTCATAGGTCAGCTCACATACGAAGTCTGAGCTTAGTACAACCAATTGCTGTTGGATGGATACGAGAAAGAAAATTCCATATTTTTTGGTAGCAGTGACCTTGACATTTGGCTGACCATGCCCAAAGCCAGGAGGTCTTTGTGCGATCATTTTTTCTGAATATCTAAGATTACTGTACTTTTAAGCGACATTGACCTTTGACAATTCATGCATAAAATCGATAGGGGTCTTCCTCTTACATTGTACCATCGCCAATCAACATACAAATTTGAGCTTTGGTATAAAATGGCTCTCCTAAAATCCCAGGGGTTACGCTAACTTATGACCTATTCACCTTGAAAGTTCCATATGCACTACATTGCGAGTGATACAACTAGACCGGTTTGAATCTTTTATGTACGTCATAAGAATTACGCGGCACCGTAACGGTACATTTGACTGCCTTTGAAGTCGGTGTCGTGCCTCTGTAATCATCAATGCTAGGTATCAGCCTAGCGAATGGTCCGTTGTTTTTTATACCTTAAACCTATCAAAAAGCTAAATTCGGGCCTTCAAATTTGCCATGAAATATTCTAGGGCTGCACAGAGCGAAATAGAAAACAGACTAAACGGCGGCTGTATTTTTACTGCTTGTTTTTATTCCATATAAGGTGCATTTTTAAATATTTGACAGCCATGATAAAGCAAGTAAAAAGTCATTATAAAGCAAGTAAAAAGTCATTCTATATTTATATCAATTGACATTTTTATGAAAAATAACTTGGTGATCGTATGTTTCGTAGTGAACTTTATGCATAAAATATACTCCCTTTCATCAAGCTTGCACTCTATTATCATTAACGTTTAATTTACCTTTGTATGATCCGGTCTTTGCAGGACAATCGTTATTTGGTGCATGCCGTTACCTCCAGCAGTACATCCCAATACAAAGCCCTACAGAGTAAATTCAAATGCAGTGTAACTCCTTTTAAAAACAGAAAGTTAGAAATTGTTTTGAATTTTGATAATACCACATTTAAAACGTCATTCAGTGCCTTATTTAGAATATATTGAACATTCAGTTTAACGGAAACCATAATGGTAGATTGGAAAGGGCTTAATATAAGTTTAATAAGTTGTGCCCAATCCATTTGCATGACAATAAAATATGTTTAAACTAAAAATCGTAGAAGGAGTATGATTTACTTCTCCTGAAATGTCACGAGAATCTTACTTCCTTTATATCTGCTCCCCTGTCCAGCAGCAGTTTCATTATATCCATACGGCCATCTTTTACGGCGATACCAAGAACAAACCCCTTTCAAAAAATGTTAGGAAATTCTTAATCGGGCACATTGTTGCTTTTCAGACGTGAAGAAAATATATTGAGAAATGTAGAATAACGACTGTACAATACATTCAAATACAAACATGATACTTTATGTTGAATAATGTGAATAGTAAAACTCCGAAGAGTTCATTCTTGGAACAATTTTGGTGCCTTTCTATAAAGCCTTGCTTGTCAAATAAAAATCGAAGAAACTCTCAGGCACATTTCCTACAAAGATGGCATTCCACTTTTCCTGTTGACACAGACTGTAAAAGGTATATCGGCACATACACCTGTACACATACACATAATAAATAAATAAAATAATATACAACATTTATATAGCACCATATACAATTTGCACAATAACTCTAAGACGCTTATAGGTAACCCATTCATACATACGTGTGATAAATGTATTTCTAAACATCGCTGATTACTGAACGAATGTCCAACGAACTAACATTTACTGTATTTTAAAACGTACCGTGTAAACAAACGACCGACTGAAGTGATCCGGATCTGCTCCTTTGTTTAGTAAAAGAGAAACTATTTCCTGGTTACCACTTGTTACCGCACAACCTAACGCATCACCCTGTAATAAAGAATGTTCACTCCTGTAATGGAAGGCTGACAGAAAAAGATACTTCAAATGAAACTATATGTGTGTAACAATGTATATCTATACTTACACCATACAAATATTTCAAAAAACTACACATAACAAGGAAACAGCGAGTATATATAACAAAATTAGCTTACGACTTACAATACTTACACGTGCGACTTGCTAAGAGGGAAACTACAGGTGTACATAAATATCACAGACAGTGTGTTCAATCATACTGTACTAAACAAAACTAACAATGTGTCGGTATAGAATCATTTTTCTTTCTTCAATTGTATACCTAATGCTTCAAATATAATTCAAGCAATACCATTTTAAAACACGAGCTTCAAGTACATGTAAGTTGTTGTAAAACATGGATACCATGATTGAAATGGTTAACAAAATGAAGAAGACTGTAAGTAAGTTATTACTTACTTGATTGGGATCAACATTATGATCCAGTAGCATAGACACAACAGCCAATTTATTTTTTCGCACTGCATAACTCAACACATTTTCCTGCAAAAATAACATTTTATGTCATTAATAAATGTATCTGATTGATTTAATATCCTGTAATATTTTTGTCATTTAAATAATACTGTAATTTTGCAAAGCTCAACCTAATAAAGTGATTAAACATAGCAGCGAATATACATTCCGAATATCACATTTTTGCAAGTTTTATTATAGTCAAGATCTAAGGTAAAATCACATTTTTGCAAGTTTTATTATAGTCAAGATCTAAGGTAAAATTCTGAGTTAAAATACAAGAATTTATGCTGAATTTATAATATCACTAGGGTAGAACAAACTGTATTTTTCTTCTTCTTTTTGTTATTCAGTATTATATATGAGAAGGAATTTGAAGAACTTATAAGTTGACTTTTCAAATGAATTATTGATTTATTTTAACCCTTTCTATCAATCGTGAAAAAAGGCAACAATGAATGGAAAGTCACATAGGGATATCGCCTTGTTATCAACTTACGTGAACATTAGGGACATACTCAAGAAAATACTTCAGCGCTTTCATATCTGGCTCATATTTTTTCACAATATATTCAAGTGCAGCCTCCTAGAAGACAAAACAAAGCCTCGAGATGATAATTTATCAAAACTGTGTAAGACGGAATACTAAAAAATACAAATGGAAATGTTTTCGAAATAATTTCTTGTATTTGTATATTTGTATCAGTTTTAACCATCATTTCGCAATGTTTTTTGTGTTTTGACTTATTAAGGTGAAATACACAATAACCTCAACTTGCAATACTCTAATTGAGAACAAGAGGCCCAGAGGGCCTGTATCGCTCACCTGTTTCTTTTGTTACATGCAACTGACATAGGTAACGTAGGACCAAATTTCTGAAGATATTGTTGTTTGAAACTTGAAATTTTAATTTTAAAGCTTTTAACCCATATTGACCTTTGA